>CM054122.1:172119059-172271419 GCA_028751855.1 Ambrosia trifida | reverse complement strand
ATGAAGCGCCATGTGGCACTTGTGGGGGGGGGGGGGGTGAAGAGGGGGATAAAGTGCCATGTGGCACTTGTGGCCATGTGTGTGTATAGGGGGGGGGGGGGGGGGGGGGGGGAATTGTGGGGAGTGGGAGAGGGGGGAAGGAAATAATATTATATTGTGTTAAAGTTAAAAAAAAAAACCTGACCAATCAAAAGGCTCCACCTCACACCCAAGCCCCCCCCCACGCCGGTGAATTCTTCCCCGCCCAAAGGGTCACGCCCACTTCCTCCCCCCCCCCCCCCCCCCCCCCCCGGCGGTGGTGTTCCCGCCCAAAAACCTCCCCCACGCCAATTCTCCCGCCCCCCACTCCGGGTACTCTTAGAGTTGTTTTTTCTTTAATGTTTTCGATTTCTTTTACATTGTATTATAGTGAAAAACATCAAATGCAACAATTTAAAACACAATCAAATGTATTTTAGACATGAAATTTAAAATACGCTGATTATTTTCTTCGCATGGTGTTTTAGATTGCATGTTTAGAAAACATTAATTAGTGTTTTAAATTGCTACGCTTTTTATTTTTCTATATAATACCATGCCAAAAGAATATGACATCATGTCTAAAATTTAAAACACAATGCTCATATAGATTTCTCACACTTTGTATGAAAAATGTCATTGTACAGGAACCCCACCATATATATATATATATATATATATATATATATATATATATATATATATATATATATATAGGGTGAGGTTAGGGGTACAAAGATCATATTTCGTGAGAAGAATTAAAAATTAATATTTGAGTTAATAGCCATTTTTGTCCCTGTGGTTTGGGCCAGTTTGCCACTCCAGTACAAAAGTTTTTTTTTTGCAATTCCTTCCCTGAGGTTTGGATTTTGTTGCCAAATTCGTCCTTTTCACTAACCCAGTTAAAAAAGGTCGTTAATGTCAGGGGTATTTTTGTCTTTTTTACTTTCAATTTAAAATTTTAATAAAAAATCTTACCCCACCTCACCCCTACCCTACCCTACCCTACCCCACCCCACCCCATCCCCACCCCCTATCTCTCTCTCTCTCTCTCTCTCTCTCTTTCACTCTCTACTCTCTCTCTCTCTCTCTCTTTCTCTTTCACTGTCTCTCTCTCTCTAGATCTCTGCTGCTGCTGCTTCTAATAATAATAATAATCGAAACTTTTTAGCAAGATTGCTTCATTTCAGCAGTTCATCCCACTTGATTTTGATGCTAGTGACCACGGGACTTTGAGCTTCTCTGTTAGTTAGAAAGCTTAACAGTGATGAAGGGTGGTTGTGGTTACGGTGGAAGTGGGTTGCTGGGTTGTGGTTGGTAGTCGTCGAAGGAGAGAAGGTGGTGTGTTGCTGGGTTGTGGTTGATAGTCACCGGAGGAGAGATGGTGGTGGGTTGTTGGGTTATTGGAACTGGGTTGGGGTTGTAGTCGCCGGAGGAGGCGACCGGTGTCGGGGAGACAACCGGAAGTCATGATGTTCTAGAGAGAGAGGCAGCTCCATTCCCCAACACACACATCAGATGTTCTAGATAGAGAGGAAGCGACCAGATCTGTGAGAAAAAGATAGAGAGAGAGAGATCCAGAAGAGAAGGAGGGAGAGCAGCAGAGAGAGAAACAGGAGAGAGAGATGGAGAGAGGAGAGGTCAGTGGCGATGACTCCTGTTCAGGTTAGGGTTTTGATTTGGGGGTTGGTCTTAGGAACGATTGATGGTTATGGGTTATGGATGGTATTGGTGGTACGATTGACGGTAGCGAAGGCGGCGGTACCCTTGTCATCTGGTCGTCGTCTAACACATGTATAATCCCCAACAAACCCCTCTTCTTTTAATAATATTGTGAGATGGTGGTGTTAATTGAGGGAGGAGATAGAGAGGCAGAGGTTGATTGTGACATGGTGGTTGTGTTTAAAAGGGGAAGAAGATGAGTGATGATTTTACCATATTGTCCTTCATTAAAGTGGAAAAAAGACAAACCTACCCTTGACACTAACGAGCTTTTTTAACTGGGTTAGTGAAAAGGACGAATTTGGCAAAAAAAAATCCAAACCTCAGGGAAGGAATTGCAAAAAAAAAAACTTTTGTACTGGAGTGGCAAACTGGCCCAAACCACAGGGACGAAAATGGCTATTAACTCTTAATATTTAGACATCATTTTTTTGGAATTATTCAAGATGTTTGGATTGTTTAGGCTAAAATAACTCACAACATAACAATTAAAAACACAGAAAAATTTATTTTGAGCTTAGAAACTTAAAACACAATGTCAAGAACATGTGTTCTACGTTGTTGTGTTTTAGCCGTGTGTTTTAACTATGATTTAAATTTCACGGCTATAATACATTGCATTGTGTTTTTAATTGTTGTATTTGGTGATTTTTTAGTGAAAATAACCCAAAACATCATCAAAACATCATGCCTACATGTCAATTCTTGACCATTCTCACACTTCTCACGAAATATAGCCTTTGTACCCGAACCTTTACTTATATATAGGGTGAGGTTAGAGTACAAAGGTCATATTTCGTGAGAATTGTAAGAAGGATCAAAAATTGATATGTAGACATCATTTTTTGGACTTATTCATAATGTTTTGGACTGTTTAGGCTAAAATAACACCAAACATTACAATCGAAAACACAAAACAATTTATTTTAGGCTTGAAAAATTATAACACAATAACAAGAACATGACTTATAAATTGTTGTGTTTTAATTGTGTGTTTTAGCCATGTTTTAAATTCATGCTATAATACATTGTATTGTGTTTTAAATTGTTGTGTTTGGTGTTTTTCTAGCAAAAATAGCCCAAAACATCATATTTAAATCCAAAACATGATGTCTATATGTTAATTCTTGGCCCTTCTCATACTTCTCACGAAATATGACATTTTTACACGAACCTCTACCTATATATATATAAGGTGGGGTTAGGATACAAATGATTTGTTTTGTGAGATCCTTTAGATCATATTGATGAATGCTTGAAATTAAATGGATTACCAAGTTGTAAATTATGTTATAATTTAATAATTAATAAATTGAAGCTTATGAGGGTATAATTGTCAAAAACCTATTAAACATGTCCTTCATTTAAGGAGACTTTCCATCTCTTTCTCTCTTTACGATCTATCTCTCTCTCTTTATGATACTCTCCCTCTCTCTCATCAAACCCCTAATAACAAAAAAGTGCAGCAAGATCATCATCATGTGTTTTATTTTAGGGATTAATAGTTATGGGTTTTATGTTAATCCGATGGTGTGTTTTATGTTGAACAAGTTATATGACCTGCTGTGTTTTATGTTCAGCAAGATCATCAATGTTGTATTTTATGTTCAGCAAGATCATCATGTTGTGTTTTAGTTTCAGCAAGTTATATAACCTGGTGTGTTTTATGTTCAGTAAGATTGTCATGTTGTGTTTTATGTTTGCAAGTTATATGATCAGGTGTGTTTTATGTTCAACAAGATTATCATACTGTAGTTTATCATCATGTTGTGTTTTATTTTCACCATATACTAAAATATGTATGCCAATTACATAAAACACAATAATTTTTAATGAGTAGTTAACATGAGTATAAAACACACAAAAAATACAATGACGATTGTTTTTTTTGCTTCAAAACTTGCACACGTAAATATGTAAAGATTTGAAAGCAATCCCCTAAATCTCTCATATTGATTATGAGGTTGAGTTTTATGTTTTTTTAAAAAATGAATATTTATATAATTATTTTATTATCCTTTTTATTAAAATAAAACTTTGCCACGTGATCGTTCAAAAAAAAAAAAAAAAAAAAACTTTACCACATGTCATTCTCACAAGTTTTCTTACTTTTCTCACAAAAAGAGATCTTTGTATATGTATAATAACTTTTAGTTCAAAAAGTTATACTTAATAAGATAATCACGTATAAACTTAAAGCTTCCCTTTAATCTAAAAGTAGTTAGACCACATTCTTGTTAATTGTGTTTGGGCTAGAGGATTGTGGTGGAATGTCGGTGATTGGCTGAGGACACCGTCCCTCTCGAAGGCGAATTCGGTTTTGCAGTTGCTTGAAGAGTGCTGGAACATTAATAGACCATCGGCCGAAGCCAAGGTGATTCATGCGATTACACTTTTAGGTATGTGGAAACTGTGGTTAGGGCGAAACGAGAAGATATTTAGAAATGTAAACATAGCTACACCAATGTTGTTACAAGATGTCAAGGTGGAATCCTTTTGGTGGATGGTACAACGGGGTAAGCTATTAGATGCGAACAAGCCAAAATGGTGGGACCTCTCAATTTTTGACAACGGTTGAGGGCCTCCATATATAATGTATTGTTCCATAGGGTGTGTGATGTTACGTTTCTTCTTTTGTATGTTTGCGGATCCTTTGGGTGTAATATGTTGGCCCGGGTAGCCTCTGGCTAGTTGAGCCGGAGCGATTTGAGGCGTTTTTGAAGGTTGAATAAAATTCCGTTTGATTTTTTTTAAAAAAAAGTTAGACCTTGATAGTTTGCTAGTTAACCTTGATAATAAAGAACTAAAACCACATTATAATGAAGCAATCTTATAACATGGAATATTATTTGTTCTACATTTGGATTGTTGATATTAATTTAAGTTTTTACAAGGGAATACCGAATATGAGCCCGACAACAAATATTAAACTCTAGTGCTAGAAGGGTACCACTTGTCACATCAGTCATACCATCAGCTAGGGGTTTGTTTGGCAAAACTAGCTGGAGGCTGGAAGCTGAAAGCTTTTTAAATATATTTTGGTGTTTGGCAGAGTAGCTGGTGCTTTTAATAAAATGTATAAAATGATCAAAATGGCATAATTAAAAGCTTGTAAATAAGGTTTTTATTTAATTTTTAAAATAGAATGGATATTTGTGTCATTTACTAATTAAAAGCTTGTAGCTAGTAGAGCTTTTTCTTAAAAGCTACTACTAGTAGCTTTTCACTGTAGAGTTTTTTCTCTAACCTAAAAGCTTCCAGCCCCTTCAACCAAACAAGACTTTTTATTAAATAGGAGTTTTTTCTTAAAAGCTTGAAGCTTGAAGCTCCTAAAAGCTCTTAAAAGCTCTTTGCCAAACATACCCATACTGTTACCGTCATATATACTACCTAGGTTGGGGCGGCAACTCCAAAACTAGCGTTGTATACCGACGTATACCAAAACACACATTGCCCTATACGAAATGTATACCATCAAATCACATCTAATCAATTTGAAGGTTAGTTTAAGTAAGGTCATATGAGTTTGACAACAAATATCAAAATGAAGTGCAGTGCTATACGACCACCACTTGTCACAACATTCATACCATCAACAATACTAGTGTTGGAGCGAAAACTCCACAACTAAGGTTATATACCGATGTATACCATAACACATTCCCTATACAAATTGTATACTATCAAATCAATTTAGAGGTTGGTTAGCATGTTTGCATAGGTGGACCTAGGTAGGTACAGTTTAAAGGTGCGGGCATCCCCCTTGATTTTTTTTAGTGTAATTTGTAGGCAAAAATTCGGCCGCACCCTGTAAAAATTTTGTTAATACCCTGATCGCATCTTTTGAAAATAATTCATAGCTACGCCCTAAAATGAATCATTAACAAATCCGAACAACGAATTATATACTAACCTCGAGCTGATTAGACGATAGATTAAGGTAAACCAGCGTACGAATCTTCCCAAACGCTTCAGGTAAAAACGGCAATCGCCTCTCCGATAAATCAATCATTTGAGTCCCATTCGACATCGCATCCGTCAAAATCGCAACCACCTCATCCTTAACATCATCCCTAACCATCACACCTTCACCATCATTAACCGATTTCCTTCCTCCCACCTTAGCCGACTCATAAATCCTCTCAAGCCTCTTCTCAGCATCACACAACAACTTATCATACGACTCATGCATCTCATCCAACGAGATCAAAGCCTTATGCGTTTGTTTCTCCTTCTCAAACGCCTTCTTTTGCTTCTCATGTTCGGGATCCATCTTATCAGATAACGATATCTCGTCCAATTGGTTTGATAACATTGTATCGATCTCCGCAAGCCTCGCCTTCGCATTGTCGACCGCTTCATGATCTGGACGCTCACCGAGAGTCTTGAGCAATGATCTTGTTTGGGACACGTCTGCCACGGCTGCATGCATGGAAGCCAAAATGTGAGGATCGGTTAAATGAGGCATACGTTCAGTGAGTTCGAAATATGGCTCCGGTTTTGACGTGGGTTTGGAAGGCGAATGAGGCGCGGTTGGCGGTTGTTCGATGTCGAAATCTGGCTGTGTGGATGGGCGTTTCGTGGTCGGGAGCCTGGTCATTACGTAGGAGAGGATAGGGAAGTTTTTAGGGTTTGGATCCATTTGTAAAGATTGATCAAATTCAAGAAGATTAACACAGAATAATATTGATGAATGTAATGTTTGGTATTTTTTTTAATGCATAAAATGTCGTAGAGAAAGAGAAGAATAATTAAAGATCAAACAAAAAAAACTATGAATAATAAACAGAAAAGGAAACCATTCCGACTTATATGCAAATTCAGTTCCACCTTAAAAAAGATTCACACCAAGTTGGATAATTGTTGTTTTATGGTGTAACCGAGCTTAACTGGTGCGGACCGAAAGTTAGAGAGACTCATTTTTTTTCTTTTTAAATTGGTGGGACCCAGTCTTAATAATATGGAAATTTATACTACTTAGGAAAAAACGGTGAGGCCGGGACAACCTCTTGCTTGCTAACGCTTCGCCCTTGATTTTATTAGCTTTTGGCAAATATTATAATCTAGATAATTGTTGTTTTATGTTATAATGGTAGGGTTAAGTTATTCTACAAAGGCTATAAAAAATGAGAAGGGTGAGAAGGATACAAAAAACACAATAGATCATCAAATATGACACAATGAGCCACAAAATATAACACAATGCCAACAAATATAACACAATGCTGAAGAAAAAAGACACAATGAATTGAAAAAATGACACAACGATGAAAATAATTAAGAAAAAGACACAATGGTACATAAATGACACAATTATATAACGCATATTCTAAAAACTACAAGCTAAAACCCCAAAAAAACGAAGACCTAAAAACTAACGACGTAGGGTTCGATAAGACGATTTCAATGCCGCTTGAATGAGTTCAATCGGAGTCCGTTTGATACCCTTCCTACGACTTCCTATTTTTCTTTCACTGTGTATTAGATCCTAACCCTATGAGGGTATAATCTTACATTTTGAATCAGGTCCTAGGACCAGTATAAACATAACCCATTTTTTGCAATTTAATTATAAAAATACTTGTGAAACCCATTTTCGTAGTGCTATATTGAGCTCAGGATTTGATTGGCTCATTTATTATGACTCCGGATATTTGCACAAGTAGAAAATTTATTCAGACAACCCTATACGGGCCGTAGATCTTATTTTTTGAACATTCTACGGGCCGTAGAGCCCTCTACGGCCCGTAGGTAATCATTAACAATGATTGTTTGATGGGCAATCATTGTAATGATTACCTACGGACCGTAGAGGGCTCTACGGCCCGTAGAAGAAGTCTTATTAATTTTTGACAATGAAGAAGGAAGGGATGGATGTTTATGTTTTGCCTACGGCCCGTAGAGACCTCTACGGGTCGTAGACAAAAAACAAAAAACATTTGGGACGGGGTTCGATCTTGGGCACATTATCACACAAACACACACAAGTCTTATTTCGTATATGGGGACCATCTGGGCTACTAGTTCGCTGGTTTCTATGTTGGAAAAATAAATATAACATAAACCAGTATTAGGCACCATCTACGGCCCGTAGAGGCCTCTACGACCCGTAGAGGAGTTATTTTTTTCCACATTTTAATTGTTTAATAAATAACCACGAGCGTAGAGAATCATCAGAATAGTTACAAAAAAAAAATTTAATTGTTTAATTTTTTAAATTTTTTAATGTCGTCTCAATAAGCGTGTAAAACGTTAACACAAGGGGTTTCCAAGGTTTTCTCAACTTAATAGGGTTTTCATTTTATCCCTCCTATATATATATATATATATATATATAGGATTTGGATCATTTGAGAACCACTATTTAGGGAGAGAACCAAAGAACCAAGTGTGAACACAAAAACCCGTCCACCAAAAAATAAAAAAAATAATAAAAAAATTATATAACCTAAAAAAATAAAAAAATAAAAAAAGTAAAAACACCAAAATGTTTTTTTAGTGTTAATCTTTCTGAAACAAAAATAAAAAAAATACAAAAAAAGGCCTTTTTTACGTCATAATTACGTCATATACCGTATGCACATGTGCATTTCACTATTAGAGCACACTTTTGAATAAATTATCAATTGCCATAATGAAATGATCATTTAAATGGACGTGATATGATATATAAGGTGGAAAAAAATTTATTCAATGATCTTTAAATAAACGCGAAGTGCATTTCACTATTATAGTTAGGTTTTTTTTTTCATGGGTTTAGCTTTAGGGTTTAGTTTTTAGGTATGATGGGAATGAGGTTAGGTTTTTTAGGGTTGTTGGTGAATAAACTTAAAAAAACCCCTATATAAAACTATAAAATAAGATAATTGTACTACATGCACATGTGCATTTCACTATTATAGTTAAGTTTTTAATGGGTTTAGCTTTAGGGTTTAGTTTTTTGGTATGGTGGAAGAGGGGGTGTCTTTTTGAGGGGGATGGGATGGAGCGTTTTGGTTTTTGGGGGGTGTGGGGTTAGCTGCACATGTGCATTTCACAATTGGGGGGGGGGGGGGGTTGGGGCGGTGTGGGGGATGGGGGGTTTAGGTTTTTAGGGAGTGGGGTGGGTGGGTTTAGGTTTTTAGGGGGTGAAGGTGGGGTTTTTAGGTTTTTTTTTGTTTGTGTTGACAATGGTTCTCTGGTTCTCTCCCTAAAGTTGGTTCTCGTATGATCCCTACCCTATATATATATATATATATATAGGGTCCGGTTGAGAACCAACTCTAGTTGTGAGAACTCCGACGTAAAATGCGAATTTTTAAATTTTTTTTACCTAAGGATGTAAAAATGACTAACTAAAAAATATACAACAAAATGAAAATTTTTTTACGTCGTTACACCGGTGTAACAAAAGTGTGTGAATGTCATACATTGGTGCAATATTTTATTATGATTTAATCACAGCCACAAATCCAGTTTACAATTAATTAATTGTGTAGCTAATAAGTGAGTTCATATGGTTCTCACAACTCAACCTAATTCACATTTTAACCCGTTCATATATATATATATATATATATATATATATATATATATATATATATATATATATAAGGGGGTGGTTAAAATAAAATCCCACTTAAAACGAAGAAACCCGGGATACTCTGACTTCCCGAACTTTTTATCATCTAAAAAAATCAGGGTATGTAATATACATGATTTTAAGAGTTTTGAGCCAAAAAAATCAAAAAAGCGCCAAGTGGATATTTTTAAAAAAAATAATTAAGTTTTTTTTGTTACATATATAACATGTCTGTTTTTGTGTAACATATGTAACACAAAAAACTTATTTATTTTTTTTTTAAAAATATCCACTCGGCGCTTTTTTGATTTTTTTGGCTCAAAACTCTTAAAATCATGTATATTACATACCCTAATTTTTTCAGATGATAAAAAGCTTGGGAAGTTAGAGTTTCCCGAGTTTCTTCGTTTTAGAGGGTTTCCGGTATCCCTTTCCCATATATATATATATATATATATAGGGGCTAGGGTACAAAGGCTATATTTCATGAGAATTGTGAGAAGGATTTAAAATTCATATGTATGCATCATTTTTTGAAATTATTCATGATATTTTGAATTGTTTAAGCTAAAATAACACCAAACATAAGAATTAAAAACACAAAACAATTTATTTTAGGCTTAAAAACCTAAAACACCATGCTAAGAACATATGTTCTAAGTTGTTGTGTTTTAACTATGTTTTAAATTCTATGGCTACAATACATTGTATAGGGTTTAAATTGTTGTATTTGGTGTTTTTGTAGCAACAATAACCAAAAACATCATGCATAAATCCAAAACATGATGTCTACATGCTAATTCTTGATCTTTCTCACACTTCTCACGAAATATGACATTTGTACCCAAACCTTTACCTATACGCTCAATATTGACCAATACGAAGCATATAGTTCTAGTAATAGTAGCTATTGCTGGTTGCTGTCTGACCTTGAGAAGCGAAATACCCCATATACGTTCTGTATTGACCAATACGAATGTATAAAGGGTATCAAAATAAAGATTTTGAGTATCTAAATAATACGACCCATTAGTAATCATGTAAATTTGCAACCTATAAACTTTTTCCATGTTTCTAGGTGCTACAATTATTCAACCGTTTTTTTGGTAAGTCTTAATTCAAAACACATGTTTTTTCTTACTTTGAAAATTATTTCCAACATAAGGGAAACTTCTTAGTTCATTTGTTTCTACAAAATTATTGTAAGGGGAGGGGCTATCCTGTTTTTTTTTTTTTACTTCACTGATTTTAATTAATTCTGTACTGTCATATTACTTTATTGATTCATTTTATTGAAACTGTTTTTTAGAGGCATCACTCCACTGATTCTTTGCCAACAATCAATAATAATAATAATAATAATAATAATAATAATAATAATAATAATAATAATAATACTCTCTCCCTCTCCCCCTCCCTCCCTCCCTCCCTCCCTCCCTCCCTCCCTCTCTCTCTCTCAAAACCCCTGTATCTGCATATGTTGCCACCACCTTACACCTACTCCACCACAAGCGAAGCCATCGCCACCACCACTGCACCTACTCCGCCGGTGGCTAAACCACCCACCCCACCCCATATTAATGAAGAAAATGGACCCTCTGACCCTACTCCACCACAAGTGAAGCCGTCGCCACCACCATCGTCTCCGCCGGTGTCTTCCTAGTGTGTGATTGAGTAGATATTAAAAATATATAATAATAATAATATTAAAAATATATATAGTAATTTGAGAGACAAAGAGAAATAAGTGTTACTGTGCGTTAAATATAACCCGAATTTACTTCATGGATTCACTACCAGCATCGATAACGACGGTGTTACCATGTTGGTAATAGGGTACCCATGACCAAATCGGTAGGCGCCCAGTCCCCTCTAATTCATTCACTAGTTCCTTTTGTCTTTCGTGTCTAAGACTAAGATATGTCTTTAAATTATTCATTGTTTGAGTCTGTTTTGAGAAACAAACACTACTAGAAAACTGCTAAGTTTTCGACAGCAAAATTTGTCGGAAATGGTCATTATCGACAAATTTGCCACAAAAAAATTCCTGGGAAAAAAACTTGTCGGAATTCCAGCTAGCGACAAATCTGCCACAAAATCTTCGGCAATATTCCGACAAACTCTCTTGTCGCAAAATTTCCGACAAAATTCTGGCAAAACATTTTTTTATGAATTTCCGACAATTCTTCGACAAATTTGCATTTTTTAATTTTTTTATTTCTAAAATTAATAATAGTATGAAAAATAATTTATAAATACAAATATATATTTTGCGACCAAATTCCTTCATATTTTTTTGACAAATTTCCCACACTTGAAAAAAGTACTAAATGATGTTACTTAAGTATTCCGACAAAATTCTCACAATTATTTGCGACAAAATTGCGACAAGTCTGTTTTCCAAAGTTTCGACAAAACTGTGACAAGTATGGTTTCCAATGTTTTCGACAAAATTGCGACAAATAGTAATAATTTAAAAAAAAAATCTTAAATATCATTAATGTTAATGCAAAAAAATGCAGCAAAATCATCAAAGATTCCAAATACAAACCTATTAATAGTCATAAAATAATAATACAAAAAATCCTAATCAAAAGCATGTTATTTGATTCAAAAATAAAATCGGATCTTTAACATTCCAATACATAATAGAACAAGACTTTTTTTACTTCTTGCCGATGTTTTTCACCATTTCTTCCGTACTTTTTCTCCATGCCGCTTGGTCGGCCCGCTCTTGTTCGCATTCTTGTTGAAATTGTTCGAAACGGGCTTTTATGTTTTGTTGGGCCGCTCGTTCTAATTCCGCTTTAACCTTTTGAAGCTAAAAGTTAACAAAAAATTATAATTAATACATATTAACAACATGAAACTCAACACTACCCGACTACTTCTAGGTTCAACAATCACCATGTACAAATACCTGCGATTTGACAACACATCTGCAAAGTGTAACATGAACACAAATATTTATCATAAACATAAACCTGAGGAAATTAATAGCCATGACATATCATAAACAATTCATATGTACATACTTAAACCCTTTCATTTCCTCAAGTTGCATTATCAATGGGCCAAAATTTATGTTTTTTTTTATCAGTTTTGGAAGGTTGTACCTAATGTCTGAACATAATCACAAAAAAAAAATAAAAAAATACAAAGGTAATTTGTTTTTGGTGGTAAACTACTTTCACAAATTATGAACAGAGGCGTAAATTTCATTCTTGTAACAATTTCAGTAATAATTAGAAGAACATGAAAAGAAAAGCTCACCATTACCTGAAGATGTAGCAAAAGAAAAACACCCAAAATCCTTTTGTTGGTAGTAGATGACCTGGATTACATATAAGGTATAAAATGGGTTAACAACAGTCGATGCAAGCTTTGAATCCAGCAACCAGAAAATTGAAACAAATGTAAGAAAACGTAAGTACAAGAAGATTACCTAAACCCCTAGACTGTCGCCACTCGCCACAACTACAACCCCTATATCGTGCCTCCTTTGTGCAAACATACACCACCACAAAACTATCCATGCTCTAGACCCTCGATTAGAGCAGGCGAGCAGCTTAGGTGCCTGACAGGCCACCACCGGCGAACAGATCGACAACACATCTGCACATTCAATCCGATTCAAACCAGCCATATTACATATTTTATACAACAATGCTCAAGAACATACAAATTTTACATAAAATATTTCACACAAATGGTATTGAGTGATTTTTTAACAAATGATAGCAATCTTCTTACCACGCATGCAGATCAACATACAGAATCTTGCCTCTTGTAGTTGAAGGTAAAACTGTGTCAGTGCGTTGGCTGTGCTAAGTTCAGGAAGTTATGCTCGCCTCACGAATCGAATGGAGAATGAAGAGAAAATACCTAATATATATAAATTAAAATTAGAAAAAATCGAATTATAGTACATGTACATGCAGCTTTTTCTTGCATAACCTCAAACAACACAGACCACAATCACATTTGGATCAAGTTGATCTAAATCCAATTTTTTTATTTTGTTATCCGATTAGTGTCTAAATAAAAAATTGTATCATTTAATAAGAATGCAATATATTTCGTAAGAGAAATCTTGGAGGCGTACCAAAAGTATTTATTTGTTATTAGCTCTTAAGGGTATACAACACCGACCCTGAACCGTTCATAAGTTAACGGGTAAAAATTGGCATGTTAACACGTATAGTTAAAACTAAAAGAGTTCTATTTTAATGAAACTTTTTAGTTGTAACGATGTCTTCTGTTGGTGGGTGTAAGGGCATTTTAATGCATTAGACCCACTAAATCATTTATACAACTTGACATGCTAATCATCTCTATCTTTAAGCGCGCCTTAATCTAATTCGTTAGGCCGCTATATGGCCCGCTTATTTACCAGCTGATAAAGATCAAGAAAAAGGAAAAAGAGGAGTATGTGACCTGTTGTGAGGTGCTAAGAGATGCCAAAATGGAGCCACCAATCAACACACTATACTTCCTTTCTTGTGCAGCAACAACCATAGACTTCATGTTGGAGGGTGCCAAAGAAGTAATTACCATATTCATCCTAACAACATGTAAGAGCATAGTAATACCACCACTAAGCACAATGCTCCAATACAAATCCTTCACTTGAAAATATGCTTCAATAATCACCACCCCTAGACGGCTTACTGCAAATCATTTACCACTACAAAATTCCAACAATTTTGCCACTCGGGAAATGGTTACTGGATATACAATTAGAACAACTGGACTTAAATTCATAAATTGTGTCATGGATTCTCCGTATCAACAAAGAACAGAAATACCGTATCAACAAAGAACAGAAATACCAACTAGGACATAACCCTTAACATGGGCTTCTTTATCTCATGATTCACTCATAGGACCACATGAAACCAGAATCAACTTAGAATGTAGTCCTCCAAATTCGCCTACTGGCGAAATTCGGCTCCTCAGGAGGTACCGCGCCAGCGCACACCAGATGCGCAGGCACCCTGTGGAATGGGTAAACCTTCAAATTATTTTTAGCATCTCACACAACACTACATAATTTTTTTTTCCTAAACCTATGTGGGAATGTGGGATTAATAATAAACACAAGTTCAACCCATACGAAACAGAACAAACCTCGACCAATTGCTCTGCCCATTAATTTGTTTTCTAGCTTCCAGTAACAATATTATTTCAAACATCATCAAACAATTTAAAACCCCTAGAAACCCACTAGCAGTAGCAAGATATAAATATACAAAAGGGTAACACATAAGCAGATTAAAAATGTTATAAAAGTAAAAAAAAAAAAAAAAGAAGGAAAACTAACGGTGGTGGTGCAGACGCAAGGCTGGGGCTAGCTCGGTGGTGGTTCGGAATCCGGTGGCTCGGAAGACGGTGGCTCGACGGAGGTTAAAATTTAGGGGTGAAGAGAAGGTGCAGAAATAAACTGTGGGAGGGAAATGTGTGTTTTTAGGGCCATTAGCGGGTGAAGATTGAGAGAGGTGAAATTTTAGGGCTGAAGAGAGGTGAATGTGGGAGGGAAATTTGTCGCCTATGTGTTTTTGGGAGGGATTTGAGAGAGAGGTGAAAATTTAGGGCTGAAAAGAGGTGAATGTTGGAGGGAAGGTTGGCGCCTGTATGTGTTTTTGGGAGGGATAAAATCACCATCGTTGGATCATAACCTTAATCAACGGCCACAAACACACCTCAGTCTAGGGGTGTGCAAAAAGCTCACAATTCGTGACTCGCTTGAAAAAAAATCGAAGAAAAAAGAGCCAGCTCGGCTCGGCTCGGTTGTAAACGAGCTCAAGCTTGAGCTAGACCTGTCTCGTCTTGTGAGCTTGCGAGCTGGCTTGAATCATTTTATTTATATGTATTAATTTTATTTTTAAATGTTTAAATTAAAAAAAATATGTGAGAGAAGGTTAAAGTGTTAACATTTTTAATTTAATTAATCAATAAAATATGAAAATTAATAGAAAAAAAAACACAAATTATACATATAATTAGGGGTGTTCAAAATCGGATAATCCGAATTTCGGATATCCGAATTTCGGATAATCCGAAATTTCGGATAGTCAATATTGAGATCCGAATCCGAATCCGAAATTTCGGATATCCGAATTTCGGATATCCGAAATTTCGGATTCGGATTCGGATCATCCAACGGATAATCCGAAACTTAAAAAAAATAATAAAAATAATAAAAAAACTATAAAAAAAAACGTTCTCCTTTATGCCTAAAACGTGAACCTATTAAAAAAACAAAAATCGAAGTTAGATAAACGAAATTTGAACAAAAAAATATATAATAAAAACTTATTATTTTGATGGAAGGGGGCTGTGGAGGTCGGATACGAGGTGGACGGGGGCTGTTATAGAGGAGAGAAGAGCGAGCAACAACTATGGATTAAAGGAGTATGGACTTAGAGTTAGAAGGATTGAGGATTTAGAATTGTGTATTGTGTTATGTAGTGTATATAATCTTATATATTTATATATATATTTTTAATATTCGGATTCGGATAATCCGATTATCCAAAAATTTTCAAAATCAGGATCCGAATCCGAATCCGAAATTTCGGATAATCCGATTTTCGGATATCCGAAAATCGGATTATCCAAAATTTCGGATAATTCGGATTCGGATTTTCGGATTTTTCGGATTCGAATTTTGGATTATCCGATTTTGAACAGCCCTACATATAATACTATTAGTATGTCATTCATTCTTTAAAATATTAGAAAAATAAAGAAATATGAACGTATATTTGTAATTTTATTTTATTTTTTTTACTTTTTATTTTATAAATAATTGTAAAAAAATAATAAACAAAATAACGAGATGGCTCGAGCCAGCTCGGCTCGAACATTTACGAGCCGAGCTCAAGCTCGGTTTTTCAGCTCGACTAAAAAAATAATAAACAAAATAACGAGATGGCTCGTTTAAGTTCGAGCTTGAGCGTAGCCTGGGTTGGCTCGACTCGGCTCGTGTACAACCCTACCTTAGTCCGGCGTCCAGATCCAAACCAATACCGACGATAGTCCTACGGTCGCCGGTAATGCTGGGATTTCTTGTAGTGCTATTGGTGAGATTAACTGAATATGATGATGATGATGATGGTATTATCAGTAACTGATAAATCAGTCCAGAACACCATGTATTCGAGGCTGATATATTAGTCTTCGAGAAGTTAGCCTCTAATGGTTACTTATTTTGTAGTGTCGACGTAATGGTGGTAGTGTTATGTTGTGGTGGTATGTACCGGATACAGTGATGGTGGTGTGTATTGGATAAGGTGATGACGGTGGGTTGGTGGCGATGGATTAGTGGTGGTAAAGGCTAGCAGTGTATGAGAGGAAGGTGCGAGAAGTGAGTTTTTGTTTTATTATCAAAATATTATTAAGGGGTTGTTTGTTTCACAACTGAATGATTCAGTTTAGAGCCTACCTCTGAATCGGTTAAGGTAAGTATGTTTGGTTCATGAAAACTTACCTCTGAATGGAACCATTCAGCACTGAATGGTTCAGATTTGCACACATGCTGAAAGAAAGAAAGAAAAAAAAAAAGACTGTGTTTACCCTTCCTGCTCCTCCTACTCTCCTCCTTCCTGCTTCTCATCTCCTCGTTGTTGCTCCTTTCCTCCGACCTCCAGCCGCCGCCACTCCTCCTCCGACCTAGAACCACCACCTCCTCCGACCTCCAACCGCCGCCCTCCAACCCACTCCACCTCCAACTCTGCTCCTCCTCTGACCTCCAACCCACTCCAGCTCCAACCCTACTCCTCCGACCTCCACCACCCGCCCCCAACCTTCCTCCTCCTCTCCTCATCCGACCTCCAACCGCCTTGGGTGTGTGTGTTTGATTTAAGAAAAAGAAAGCAGGGGTGTGTTTGTGTGTGTGTTTGATTTAAGAAGAAGAAAGCAGGTTTATTTGTGTGTGTGTGTGTGGAATCGTGTCTGTGTTTGATTTACGAAAAAGAAAGAGAAATTAGGTAAAGAAAATGAAAGATTTTTTCTATACGGTGATGGTGGTGTGTACTGGATACGGTGATGACGGTAGGTTGGTAGCGATGGATTAGTGGTGGTAAAGGCTGGCAGTGTATGAGAGAGAGGTGCGAGAAGTGAGTTTTTGTTTTATTATCAAAATATTATTAAGGGGCTGTTTGTTTCACAACTAAATGATTCAGTTCAGAGCCTACCTCTGAATCGGTTAGAGGTAAGTGTGTTTAGTTTATGAAAATTCACCTCTGAATGGAATCATTCAGCACTGAATGGTTCATATTTGCACACATGCTGAATGAAAAAAAAAAAAAAAAAAACCTGTGTTTACCCTTCTTGCTTCTCATCTCCTCGTTGTTGCCTCTCTCCTCCGACCTCTAGCCGCCGCCCCTCCTCCTTCGACCTAGAACCGCCGTCGCCGCTCCTCCTCCTCTTCTGACCTCCAACCGCCGCCCTCCAACCCACTCCACCTGCAACTCTGCTCCTTCTCCGACCTCCAACCCACTCCAACTCCAACTCTACTCCTCCGACCTCCACCACCCGCCCCCAACCTTCCTCCTCCGACCTCCAATCACCTTGGGTGTGTGTTTGATTTAAGAAAAGAAAGCAGGGGTGTGTTTGTGTGTGTGTGTGTGTTCGATTTTTGAAAAAGTTTTAAAAATACATTTTGTCAAAAAATTGTCGGAAACGTGTTAAATATATGTTTTTGTCGAAAATTTGTCGGAAACTTCTTTAAATTTATTATGCTACTTATATAAACATATAAAAAAATAACATTTATTAAAAAAACATGTTTTTGTCGAAAATTTGTCGGAAATGTCTAAAAAAATGTTTTTTGTCGAAAATTTGTCAGAAATGTCTTAGATATAACTTTTTGTCGAAAATTTGTCAGAAAGTCTTAAGAATACGTTTTGTCAAAAACTTGTCGGAAATGTCTTAAATATTTGTTTTTTGTCGAAAATTTGTCAGAAACTTCTTTAAATTTATTATTTTATTTATATAAACATATAAAAAATAACAATTATTAAAAAAAACGTGTTTTTGTCGAAAATTTGTCGGAAACGTCTTTAAGTTTCCGACAAAACGGCGACAAAATAATATTTCATATTTTAAAATTTATTAGTTTATTTATATAAACAAAGAAACATATAACAATTATTAAAAAGTATGTTTTTGTCGAAAAGTTGTCGAAAATGTTTTTAAGCTTGCGTCGAAATTTCGACAAATCATTATTTTGTAGCTTATTTGTCAAAAAGTTGACGGATGAAGCATGGTTTCTACTTTTTGTCGGAAATTAGCAGCAAACTTGTTGCAAATAAAATTTGTGGGAAATTTGTCGGAAATTTTTGTAGTAAATGGAGCCATTTTCTAGTAGTGAAAGATTACGATAAGTGTCCACATAAATGTTGGTATCGATAACATAATATAATTACACCACATACATACACACTAAAAAAGTGTATACATACTTGAAATGGGTATACATTATTCAATGAGCATAACTAAATACTTATGCCATTATGAAAATAGGATCTTAACCCTATAAAAAAGTCATTTAAGATTACACATAGAGGTTCACCTCTGACAACCTTTGAGATGGGATTGCAATGAGCGGGTTTCTTCGCTTCATTGAAATGCCAAATACTTCGGTAAGGTCATGCTTTTCGCCCTTTGGCAAACTCCAATCAAACGAGTGTACGAGTGAAGCCAATATGAGCATTAACATTTTATCGGCCAATGGAGCACCTGGACACAATCTTCTTCCTGATCCAAACGGGAAATAAATCAAATTGTTTCCGCTATAATCCCATTTGTTTGTCAAAAACCTTTTAGGGTTAAATTCCAAAGGATTATCCCAGTACCGAGCATCCTGTTGGATTGACCAAACATTTAGAAGGATTGTACAACCTTTTGGAATGGTATATCCACCTACCATGCATGTCTTCCTTGGTGATCGCGGGATTAAGAAAGGGACGATGGGATGCATCCGGAGTGTTTCTTTAATCGTTGCATCAAGGTATTTTAATTTTGGAAGATGATATTCTTCGACAATGTTATTTAGTCCAACAATTTCTAGTAATTCTTCTTGAACCTTTTTCATTATGTTGTGATCTCGTATAAGATTTGACATCACCCATTCTACGGTTGTTGCCGATGTTTCTGTTCCGGCAAGCATAATGTCCTATACAAGAAAGTTTTACCATGTTAGCTTAACAAATCAAACACCACATTAGTAATTATTCTCAAACCATGTTAGCTTAATGTGTAACAAATAATCAATGTAATTTGTTAAAGTTTTTTATTTATTTATTTATTTTTACAAATGTTAGAAGGTAATTAAGATCTTTGAAGTTTCTCAAAATTAATAAAAATTAAAAAGAACTTGTTTAATAAAATTAGTATAAGAATACAAATACTCAAAAGGGGCTGAACTAAAAATCGTATAGATTATATACACTAAATGTAACCATTACTGCACTACAAGGAACATACTTTTTAGCGGCGACACTTGTCGCCGCTAATTATGACCATTAGCGGTGATAGGGTCTTTAGCGACGACGGTCGCCGCTAAAACTCTTGTCAAAAGAGCTTGGTGCCTAAGGTCCTTTGTGGCCACTAAATTGTCGCCCCAATTGATCTTTTTTCACGTGACATTTCTTTTTCTGTTTATTTATTTTTCCGCTAATGGGTTTTAGTACGATAAAATGTGGATCGTTGATCTCCTGAACAAACGGACGCATGGGATTGAGTTAAAGGGTGGTTGTTGGCGATTAGGGTTTTAGCGGCGACACCAAGACAAGTCGTCGCTATTGGTGTCGCCGCTAAAGACCAAATTTATTGTAGCGGTGGTTTCAAACTATTGCAAGTGAATTGAAGATCATGTGATATATATATATATATATGTGTGTGTGTGTAAAAAAATTATTATTAGAAAATATATATTTTGAATGGGTGATTGTAAAAACAAAGTTCATAACGACTCCCATGAGCAGGGGTGAAGCATTGTGAGGGCCAGGGTGGCCCTGGCCCCCCTGTTTTTTGGCGCAGTAGTGAAAATTTGCGATTTTCGTAGGTAAATTTAGTCCGGGTTGAGTCCGGCCCCGCCAATTTGCCACTACCGATCGAAAAAAATTAAGTCCGTCCCCCGCCGATTGGCGAACCAAGCTTCGCCACTGCCCATGAGTGGTGTGCTATTTTTCATCATCAAATTTTATGGGGTTTAAAAATTCAACAAGGTTTGTGACGAAGATAATTAGGCACTTAATTATGTAAAATAAGACTACATTTATTTATTGTTAACAATAAGTTTTAACGATGGCAAAGTGATTTTTTTTTTGTTAAAATAACGTCCATAGACTTGAAATAATAAGTTTAAAAAGTAAAAATAGATTTTGTTATTAAATATAGATTTATAGTGTGGTGTTGTGGTATTAATTTTGGTGTGTAACACTCTAACTTTCTAACTTGGAGGTGGGTTCAGTCTTCCTTTGGAGCAACATTTAGCCGTTCACAAACACACACGCAAACACGCATGTTGGGAAGAGCAAATGAGAATAAACTTAATTTGAAAACAAAAAGAAGAAATGACATAATGGTAAAACATTAAATACTTAAATTATCTTCCATTAATTATTATCTCTCTAGTTAATTAGTTATTAAAACATTATATATCCTACACTTTATCAAACTTTGTCCAATATATATCAAAATTTAATGTAATATATCGCAATTATCATACTTTTTACTACACATATCGAGATTATCATACACTAATCTTACACATATGGAAAGTCATCATACATATATCGTACACATATTGAAATTATCTTGTACGATAAATTAGGTATGCTTTAAGAATATATCTAGAACATGATTTATGAGTTTTATTTATTTAACCAGTTAAGAAGGGTACAACAAATTAATCATGTATTTAACAATAAATAGAATTACTAAATGAATGAATATTATTGGTTTAAATTTGCTTTTTTTTTTTTTTTTTTTTTGCAAGAAATTTTTTTCTTATTTTAATTATACTAGAACAAAAAGTTCATGTATACAATATTTACTTTTATAATTATTACTCTATAAAATAAATTTCTTTAAACATATAAGGGGTAGAGATTAGGCAATGTCTATATGATTACATAAAAACCTTAAGGGTTATTATATATGAGCGGCACTACACACATATTGAGCTACCCCTACCAAATAATGAAATATAAAACTATTATGTTTTTACTTTTTACCTAAGACGGAGGCAATTTGTGCTGGCGTATTTTGTCCACAAAATTTTCTAGTTACATACTTTGTAAGGTGGTTTTGCATCTTTTTCGTTAGTGATTTAAATTTTCTGTTAAATGACATACTTTTAAGCTTGTAAAGACGTCACAGAAAAAAAGTGTTCAAATTGATTATTTACTTATAAAAAGATTGATATATTTAACTATAAGATGAGAGAAATTATAGCAATACCATAATGGTCTTCTATTGACACATTATATTTATGATTAATCTTACCATGAGAAGTGACTTTATCTGGGTAGTGTTAAGTGGTGTTCCATCCTTTTCATCCTTGTAATTTAATAAGATTTGTAAGAAATCATTCTCTCCTTCATCATGTGAGTTTTTTAAGTTGGATTCGATTCGATCTTCAATAATTCTATCGAAAAGTTGATCCAACTTGTCACGTTGCTTCTCCATGTCTCGCACGACTCCTTGTAGATCAAACCAAGCAAGAATAGGGAAGAAATCAGACAAATTCGACCTTCCAAATATATGAATCATGTTTGAAGCAACCGCATCTATCTCAGCTGCAAGTTTGTTGTTTTCCACCCCTTTACCCTGCCAGATTGTTCTTGTTAGGAGACTTGTCTCTGTGGCGAAAACAATGTCACGAATGTTAACTTTGGTACCTATTTTACCAAAAACATTCTTGACGGCTTTTCTAACTTCCTCCCTTCTTACAGATGCGGTCGCTAAGAGACTCTTGTTGCTTAGCATCTCGTGAACACTTATCTTACGAAGCTTGCGCCAGTTCTCGTTATTTTTAGAAAATATAATATCTTGGCCTCCATAAGACATTGATAAGGCAGCGATTGGTTGGTCGCGGTCAGAAAAGGTCTCATCTTGGTCACGAACCACTACTTTTACCAACTCTGGGGTGTTTATGATAACGTGAAGTTTGGTTCCCAACTTGAACTTGAAGATAGGGCCATAGGTGTGAGCCATGTTGGTGAGTTGTCTGTGAAAGTCGGGAGTAACAAATGGAAGGAACCCAACAATTGGGAAGGATCGGGGACCAGGTGGCAATGGTACTTGTGCACCATTTGAAAGTTTGAACTTGTACCATACAATAGCCAAGATCAGTGATGAAATGGTGACAGCTAACACGGTTAGCTCGTTGTAGTTGTTTCTCACTTCCCACATTAACCCTATTATATTATTATTTTGTTCTGCCATTTTTCAAATAATTGAACTTAGGGTAGAATGCAACGAAGTTCATGGTTGAATTTATAGCCACGGCTGGGCCATGCTCTTGCGATATATCCTCTCTCTCTCTCTCTCTCTCTCTCTCTCTCTATATATATATATATATATATATATATATATATATATATATATATATATAGGGTCGAGATCGTGTACAAAGTGATTTTTTTGTGAGAAGTGTGAGAAGGATTAAAAATTGATACTTAGGCATCATTTTTTGAACTTAGTAGTGATGTTTTGGATTGTTTTGCCTTTAAAAACACCAAACATAACAATTAAAACCCGAAAACAATGTATTTTAGGCTTAAAACTTAAAACACCATGCTAAGAACATTAGCGGTGTGTTTTAAGCGTTAAGTAGTGTGTTTTAGCTGTTTTTTAAATTTAATGACTATAATACATTGTATTGTGTTTTAGATTGTTGTGTTTGGTGTTTTTCAAGTTAAAACAACCTAAAAAATCATTCCTAAATCCAAAACATGATGTCTACATGTCAATTCTTAGTCCTTCTCACACTTCTCACGAAAAATGTACTTTGTACAGGATCCTAAACCTATATATATATATATATATATATATATATATATATATATATATATGGAAAGTATAAATTGAAAACCCACTTGAGTTAAGAAAACTCTGAAAACCCGTCAGAAAACCATCTACAAAAGTTTTTTTTTTGAAAAAAATACACAAGGTAACATGCATGTTTTTAAGCGTCTTGGGCCAAAAAAATAAAATAAGCGCCGAACGAATATTTAAAAAAAAGTAAACAACGTTGTTACAAAGTTTGCGTTGTTACAACGCTGTTAACATATGTTTTCTGCTTTTTAACATATGTTACAACGCTGTTAACATATGTTTCTGCTTTTTAACATATGTTAACATCGCTGTTACAAAGTTTGCGTTGTTTATTTATTTTTTTTAAATATTCGTTCGGCGCTTTTTTTTATTTTTTTGGCCCAAAACGCTTAAAAACATGTATGTTACCTTGTGTATTTTTTTCAAAAAAAAAAAAAAAAAACTTTTTTAGATGGTTTTTTGACGGGTTTTCAGAGTTTTCTTAACTCGAGTGGGTTTTCAAAATATCCATCCCCTATATATATATATATACTATATAGGGTAAGGATCCATGGAAAACCCTTCTAAATTGGAAAACTCTGGAAACTCTGACTTCCCTAGCTTTTTAGGGCCTGGAAATTTTAGGGCATGTAATATACATGATTTTAAGCATTTTGAGCAAAAAAAAAAAAAAATCAAAAAGGCGCCGAACACTTTTTTTTTTAAATAAGTTTTCGGGTAACACATGTTAAGCGAAATTAACATGTGTTAACAATGTGTTACCCAAAAACTTATTTATTTTTTTTAAAAAAAAGTACTCGGCGCTTTTTTGATTTATTTATTTATTTTGTTTTTGCTCAAAATGCTTAAAATCATGTATATTACATACCCTAAAATTTTCATATAAAAAAAAGCTCGGGAAGTTAGAGTTTCCAGAGTTTTCCAGTTTATGAGGGTTTTCCATTTATCCTTATACTATATATATATATATATATATATATATATATATATATATATATATATATATATATATATATATATATATATATAGAGAGAGAGAGAGAGAGAGAGAGAGAGAGAGAGCGCGGTCACTCTAGTTGTGAGAACTGTAAGATCTACGACGTAAAATGCGAATTTCCAAAAAAAAATTTACCCAATGATGTAAAAATGCCTAATTAAGAAATATAAAAAATGAAAAGAAAAATTACAGCGTCTTTACACCAGTGTAACAACATAAGATCAATTTACGTTACTTTTGTTATATCGGTGTTAGGACGCCGCATTTTTTTTTCAATTTTTTATATTTTTTAATTAGTCATGTTTACGTCATTGGATAAAGAAAATTTTTTAAAAAATCGATTTATTTTTGTTGAAAACCCACTCTCAGAGAGGACGGGATGGTCCGTGATGGTCACCCCGTGACAGCCGTGATACCGCGAAACACCGCCCCGTCGAATCTATCACGCCCGCGATGCAAGGAAACCGTGATGTACATCACGGTTGTGATACAAAGACTTTTTTTTTCTTTTTTTTAAATATGATTTTTTTTTATTTTGTATAAATGCAGCCTTGACTTTAAGTTTGATATAAATGCAACCTTGACCTTTTTATATTGTATAAATATGATGCCACACTTGACTTTAAGTTTGTTATCGAGTGGGTTCGTTATCGGGCATCGGTTTGGTAGCGTAACGTAGTTTAGATATTGAGTTCGAGGAGTCGGACCGAAGAAACATACAAGTCGATCATCGAACGAAAACGTGAAATTTGTCACAAACGTTTGTGTGATTCAATCTCTCACAAGCACGCGGACCTCTAGTCGAAGTGTCAAACCTTCGAATTTTTTTTAAGAAAGTGGTGAATAAACACCTACATGAAACATTTGTCCGAAATTGAAAAAAAATAAAGATTTGAAAGTGTTGAAGGAGTCGTACGAAGACGCCGAAAAACCATACAAGTTGATTCTCATCGATTGAAAACGTGAAATTTGCCGCAAGTGGGGTTGGACATGTAACTTTTAGTTTTTTTTTTCCGGTTTTTTATGTTTTTAATGTTTTTAATGTTTATTTTTATGTTTTTTTTATGTTTTTAGGTTTATTTTTATGTTTTATATTTAATGTAATGTTTTTTAGTTTAATTTAATGTTTTTCTATTTAATATAATGTTTTTAGATTATTTAAAAAAAAAGTTTAGTGATGAAATGTGATGAAAAGTGCACACCACCCCACATGTTTAGTGATGAAATGTGATAGAATGTAATAAAATAAGGTGGCAGAATCTGATTGTGTGTGATAGTGTGATGAAAGTATGACCACCCCTTATGGCCTCACCACTAGAGTGGGTTTTCAAATGAACCCAACCCTAACGAAGTATATCCTATTGCAATAGAAGATTTGAATAAGGAGGACCGATTACAATCCAAAAGCGACCATATGTAGTGATGAACTAATTGTCATGTAGTGTACCATATGGTGATTGCTGACTTTTAAATTCCACTTTTACATTTATTATATACATGTAATTAAGTTCGCTACAAGGACTAAAAATCTATCTATATATATAAAAGAAAACGTATATGCTGACGTGGCGTGCAATGGAGGCTTCAACTTCCATTTGAAAGTGTCACGTGGCATCATAATTGAAAGATTTTAGTGTTTTTGAACTATTTACTTTTTAATTGAAAAAAAAAAGATAAACATAAAACCCTAAATTAAATTGAGTTATTTTAGGAAAAAAAGAATTTAAAAATAAATTTAAAAATTTTTCTCTCATGTTTCCTCCTATAATTTTTAAACGTTTATATCTTTTATATACAAGATTTTTTAAAGAAAAAAATTACACCAAATTAACGAGCGTTTTATTATCTTTCCAACGAGTACCGTAGTCCTATATAAAAAACGGAGAAAAATCGACTATTTTTTTGGGGTTTCGTTCATACAGGAAAAAAACACACAAAGTGTTCATGTTATTCATTAATCATGTTTTTTTCTTATAAACCAGGTTCTTATCTACGATGTTGAAAATCAGTCCAATCGCCATGTTATCATTGGAATTTTACTAGGTATACTTCATCAAGAGAAGTTAGGAGAAAGAATCGCGCAACACTGCAACACATGGTGTCATCTAATAGCAAGGTTATTTTTTTATTTATTTAATTACAAGAGTAATAATTATTACTATTAGTATTAGTATTATTAGAATGGTTATATTTTTCAACCCCGGGACGCTCCCGGAAAGAATTGATAGTTGCTGACGTGGCGTTCAATGGTGGCCTCAACCATCTCTTGATTATGCCACGTGGCATAATGAGATGCAATGATTACAACTTTCAACTTAAGTGTTTGTTTAGTTGATTAGGTTAAGAATTATAAGAGCCATTAGAATGTGAGAAATTAGAGAGATGTGATGAGTTTTTTAATAGTTGCAGCTTACATAAGTGATTTTTTAGATGATTACTGATTAGGTTTTAGATTAGGGAATATGAGTTATTACTGATTAGAATACTATGAACATGCAATGATTGAGATATTTTGTGGTTAGTTAACTTGAGCCATTTGCAATAGGTTATCACGTAAAATTAGATTTTTCAATCCCGGAACCCTCCCGTAGTAATCAGTTAGTAAATAAATAAATAAATAAAAATAATACCACATAACTAATCAATACGTGTGCACCGTAAACCAGGATGATAAATGTAGGCATATATAATTTGTGAATTACAAGACTATCTGCTATGGAGTGTGGATGGTGCCACATTGGCACAACACGTCTCACGATTGTCAAAGCATTTTCATAGTCACATGAAGATAAAAGAAAACTACTCAAAAAGTCGCAAGAACCAGTGACAAAAGATATTAAACGAGCGTTTTGGGTTTTGAAGAAGCGTGGGGTTATCATTTTCAACCCGGGTGGTCGAAAGGACAAATAAGGGATATAAAGTACGTTTGTTTGATTTTACATAACATGATATTGAAAAATGAAGGTAAGTAAGCGTTTGTCAAATATATGAAGGTGACGCCCCATGGCCTCCTGTCACATATCATGATAAGCCATTAACAGGGACTTGAAAATCACAAGTGAATATGATCTAAAGAGATACACGGCATCCTTTTGTATTAGTTATGTGTCACACCCTTAAATTCTGCTTCGGGTTTTACCGCGAGACGCCTTACACACCAGGATCTAAGTCAACGGTCACAACAAATGACAACTATATGAGAAAATAACCTTTAAACCAACCATGCAGTTCATAAGTTTAGCGGAAGCATAAATAAGTTTTACAATCCAAACTCCAAGTGAAAACAGTTTCAAAATAGTTCAAAGATAGTTATTTAAACGACGCATGAGATAAACGGATGTTGTGTACTCCAGTGTGTCCTAAACCCGTGTTGCTACCTTATCGAACATTAGCCAGACATTAAGTATGTTACTATGCGATTTGAAACCATTGCTGACTGTGTTGTTGCTCGGTAAAGTGTGTGCCCTTCGGATTACCATCATCCCTGTAAGCTCTGTGTGTTTGAGACAATATGCACCCGTCCAACCTCCCGTTGACCCAGGTGAGGTTTGTCAGGCCTAATAGATCTATCCACATTTCCCCGCTATATACCCATATTAGTGGTTTCCTTAGGACTTACATGAAACGCAAAGTAAGCAAATTGTAGGACCGTCTCGGACAATCCGAATATCACGGGACTAACACGTCACGAGTGCAGAATCCTCGGGATGCGGTTTAGATAACAATATCAACAACACACGCAAAGACGAGTTGCTAAAAAACCCAAACAAGATGGTTTCAAAGTCGAACCTTTATTGAAAACAGAGCGCGAGTGCAACAATACAATGAACCGACGTGTAGCTTGTTTCTCCCCCATGAGAAACTATGTAAGTGGGGTCGTGAAACTCACCTCAGATTGCTCTTTTGTATTTATAAACCGACAATGTGATGATAGTCCCAATTACCATAAACATATCATAAGACGTCTACAAGTATTTCGACCGATAACATGTTGGTCAATTAACCCTTGGTTATCCAAATCATGACTGTGTATGTTTGAAAACGTGTTTGATGTTTGGCCTGACTAAATAAGACCCGACATCCCGTTGGTGACCTGTTATATTCGTTAAGTACAAGTTTATGTGAAACAACACATAGATACATATCACATATCACGAATAGATCACAAAACATAGCATATGGATCATGTAATACACATATGAGTCACAAAACATGCTACTGGGTTTCAAACACGCTACTAGGTTTCTAAACGCACCATTAGGTTTCAAAACACACCACTGGGTTTCAAAATAAACCACTGGCTTCAAAACACACCAATGGATTCAAAACACATGACTGGCTTCCAAAACACATGACTGGTTAATCTAGTCGCCCTCCCTGATGGCCGACTAGGTTTGCCAGTCGCCTGCATTGCAGTTGTTTATTATTTTGACACGCGAAACTCTCTAGATCAGGTCATAAACTTGTTGGAACACTACCAATCAATACACAATCGATATCTAGTCTAACCCTATCATTATGCCCTAATTAACACCTCGTTTTTCGCACAATTTGCAAGCTTTTTCTAAAATGGCTAATATTATGAACAAGTCACATCAATGAATGAAAAAGTTTCCCCAAATGGCAAATACCCCAATTTAGTCACATAATCACATTCACCACAACATCATACTTCAAGATAACCGTTCTAGCATGAATCCTAATATATTGAAAGCATCATAAAATCATACCAAGCCCTAGATCTTTCTAAAATCCTCAAATGGGTCAAAACTCATAAAACCACATAAACAACCCAAATATCATTCAATCATGTTCCTAACACCTAGATAATCATCATAACAAAAACCTAGTCCCATTCTAACAACAAACACACAAGAAGCCCCATGTATTAGATCATCAACATCATTCAAAGCTTGTATTTTTATTAAAAACTCATAGGTAAGGTTTAGATGTAGTTTAGAAAGGTTTTTCAAAGGTTTTTATTGGTGAAAACATTCTAAGTTTAGATTTGGACACTTTGGGTTCATAATAACAACATAAAAATGTTTGAAAAAAGATTTAGATGAACCACACACTTGCTTATGGTTTTTAAGATTGTTTTGGCTTCGAAATAATGATTTTAGGGCAAAAACGGGTTTTATAGAGGTTAGTGTAACATTTCGCATTTAATCCTATGTACGTTACGATTATTATTGTATAAAACGCCAAATTTTTATCAATATCGTGCCCTTTAAAAATATTTCGTGACGCATTTGGACCCCTTGTACTATGCTATAAGTATATATTATATATATATTAGGTAAATAATTGTCAAAAAAATATTGCCTGGACCGGGATTCGAACCCGAGCCCATTGCCGGTTCAACATACACCCACAACACCAAACCAGCTGGTCTACCACATGTATTGGTATATAACCCGGATTTAATTAAATATATAACATGTTTGGTGGTGCAGTTGACTTATGAAAAGTCAACTGCGACGAACCCCTTTCAAGAATTCAAATCTATACCGCGTAATTAACCTCTGATATGGTAAATTATGTAAATCATTGACTAAACGCGTCCATTACACGCCAATTAACATCAAAACATTTCCTAATTGTGTCCAATTATCGCGTCATAGACTTTAAACGGGTCAAACATTACATTCGCATCATTTAAGCCTTCCACTATAAATTGAACCTTTCATTACACTCTAAACTCGCCGATATCACTATCCTCATCTTCAATTTCTGATAAAAAACATCCTTTCAAGCTTCTTTGCTCATGTGTTGACTTTTCGTTGACTATCGCAAATCACACGAAAACGATTTGTAAGTTTTAATTTTTTTGTTAGGTTTTGTTCATCGGCCCTCTACAAACAATAACCCTATGTTTAATCGGGTTATTGTTTGTTAAATCTGATTATTGTTAAATCTAGGGTTCGTTCGAATTGATTTGGGGAAGAAACTTCTGCAGACATTGTGTTTTTATTTAAAACAGAGGCAAGACAAACACAAACACAACCACTGATCTAGATCAAGTGGTTGTGTCTGTCTGTTTGTATACAAGGGGACGTGGGTTCGAGTCCCGTATCCCACAACCTTTTTCCTTTCTTTTAAAGTAATTACATATTTGCTTCAAGTATAGCCTTATAATTAATTTTAAACTGAGTTTATTCGTTCTCAGGGTCCAGCCCAGTTGGTGGCTGGGCTTGTGATAAAACACGAACCGGTCACCAGACCCTGGTTCGATTCCTTGCATGAGCAAAACATTTTTTTTACTTTTTAGATTTATATATATTCACTAATATTCTTTTTAAATGGTTTTAAAATACTAACATTACTTTATAAATTCTACAAAAATTATCTTATAATGTTCTAATAGAAAAGTTTATCAAACAATTATTAGTTTTTCAAAAATCTTTTAATTATTATATAAAATAAATATTTCAAGTTTAATTCATTATAATTATAAAATTCTATAAAAATATCAAAACGATTATATAAATTTCCACAAAAATTATTCCGAGTTTATAAAACATTAAACATTCCAGAAATGATTTTTATTTCTGAAAAATCATTTTTTAATATTTTTAATTGATTTTTGTTATTTTAATCATAAATAAATCGTAATAAATTCATTTTTCAATATTTTTGCACCAAAATTTTATATAAATTATTTCTGTCTATTTAGAACATAAATACAAATTTTAATTGAAAAATTCTTTAATTTTAATATTTTTAGATATTAAAGTTGTATTTTAACAAAATAGAAATAAATAGATTAAATATTCTATTTTTAAGAAAATAATTTTATAAAAATTATTTTCATACTTAAAACCTTATAATGTGACCATCTTTAATCTAAATTTTACAAAAAGACTTTTGTTTATTTATTTATCGAATTTCTCTTATTTATTAAACAATTTAATTACTAATCAAACGAATACTTATCCCCAAATTCGAAACCCTAGAAAATACTTGTAGACTAGAAAGACTTAGACTTATTTGTTACCTTATACATAGGGTAATACTTGGCAACTTTGAGCTACACATATTCTATTTCTCGAGACTTAATACTTTGCTAAGGTGAGTTTACGTAACCATGTTTATGCAATTCTTTATACTTGCAACATTATACTTAAGGAATTCTACATACATGTCTAGTTGTAAACTTTAATGCCTCATGACTTAGACAACTACTGTTAGACTTAAACTTCAACTTACATAATCATTAGCTAAGGCCAAGCCGGCGATACTCAATAATAGATCTATTGGATTGACAATCCCACCTAGATTCGTTGACCATCTTTTATGGGGAGCGCGGGTGATTGTTATCGTTCCAACGTGATATTAAGGTGAACCGTGGATGACGGGATGGACTTAAACTTGTCGGAGGTTTGATTATGTGCATACTACACTTCATGTTTATTAATGTTGACTTAAACTTACGATAGACATATGAATTGCTAAACTTTTATTCTTAAACTTAATTGCTTGACATGGCTTATGTATTCTCACAAACTTCTAGTTGACCCCCCATTTTTACAACTCAACAGGAAATACTGATGCTTGAAGTCTAGAGCTAGCATGAGAAGATATTTGAAGTTTTAAGCTTTGTTTGATTATTGGATGTATTAGACTTCATTCAAGACATTTAATGTAATTCAATACTCTAATGAAACAAAGGATTATTTAAACTTATGTATTACCATGAGCTACTGAACAATCATCAATACGTGACATCCCGATGTTTCCGCCATCGGTTGGGGTGTTACAGATTGGTATCAGAGCCATGGTTATAGGGAATTAGGTTATTAGAAAAATAATCTAGTCTATAACCATAGGATTCTAATCAGTACTTGCTCCTTTTACTTGCAACCCTACTTGTTTCTATTCTCTATCTCCCTCCTACTTCTTATCCCTACTTTAATCTCTATAAGAAGATTGCTCTCCATCACTGGATCTACTCTTAGACTAATAGGACAAAATCCCCAGGTTTAGCCTGAACCACCTTGAGATCTCGTCGAAGTTCTAGAATTTTAATAACGAACACATGCAATCTGGAAGGGTGAACGCCTGTATTCTGAATCTTCTGTCTAGGCTGGCATTGCGCATATATCCCAATCAGACGAGGGACCCGGATGCCTACCTGGGAATTCTCGGGATGAGTGTTCACTTATAGGCTAAAGCATGTCTTCACTATGTTATTAGAATCTAGAATCTTTGATAAGTCAACGTTTTCGTTTATTCATTTTAATTAATGGATAAATGATTACATTCCTTATATTACCTCATTGTCCTTCATTCATTCCATATCTCATTGAACATTCATTGTGTCTCTTACAGATCATGCCTCCACGTCGCAGCACTCGCAATAACAGTGGTGGTAATCATGAGGAAGGAAATAGCAACAATAACAACCACGACAACCATAACAACAACAACAACAACAACAACCACAACAACAACAATGGTGTCGATGCCCAACTAGCTGCGATCATTTCCCAACAAATGGCGCAACAAATAGCGAATCTGGTTCCTAACTTGGTGGCTCAAGTCATCCAGATGAATGGAAATGGAAATGGAAATGGACATGGAAACGGCAATGGAAACCACAATGGGAACGGGAATGGTCTCCCAGCCTGCACTCTAAAACACTTTAATACCTGTAATCCTCCTAAGTTTAGTGGGGATGAAGGAGCTACTGGACTCCTACAATGGTTCGAGGGTATCGAGAATACGTTCATAAATAGTGAGTGTCCCGATAACCTCAAGGACCGTTATGCTATGAGTGTTCTTCACAAACGAGCACTCACTTGGTGGAATGAGGAAAAGCGCACCCATGGAGCTGAAGTCGCACTGGCCTTAACTTGGGATCAAGCTAAAGACATTATGAAGGCAGAGTTCTGCCCTCGTAATGAAATCAAGAAATTGGAAGACGAGTTTCACGATCTTGCCCAAGATAGTGGAGAAAACCTTGCCTACAACACTCGTTTTCACGAACTTAGTCTACTGCTACCACACAAGGTCACCCCTTGCCTATTGCGATCGAAAAATACATTGGTGGCTTACCCATGCAGATTCAGGACACGGTGTGGGGAAGGAACCCTGCTACTCTGGAGGAAGCAAAGCGTTTGGCGGCCACCCTAACAGATAATCATGTGAAGGCAGGAACCCTGACTCGGAAAGGGGAAAAGAAAACTGTTGCGAAGGATACTCCCCAACCTGCCGTTGAAATTAAAACTGAGGCCTCAACCAATGGAAGGCGCAAGGTCAGGAATTTTGCAATAAACGCCACTGTCCCACCCAACAAGAAACAATATAACGGGAACCAACCTAAGTGTGACACCTGTCAGTATCACCACCCAACCCAAGTGCCCTGCCGTCAGTGTTCCAATTGTCAAAGGTATGGGCATCTTGCGGATGTTTGTCGAATTCCTGCTGCAAATGCCCTTGCTGCTCCGAATAACCCTGCTAGGGACCCTCCAGCTACTTAACAACAAGCTCCACCGTTTGAATGTTATTTTGCATTTAAAATTCTATGTATTGGCGCTTTTGATTCAAGTATTGAAATTTTTGTCTTTTACATGAGAGTCATTTATCTAGTATGATCACAACACTTGGATGCATGCTTGTTTGAATGTGAACTAATTGCTATCTAAACCATACTTGTTATACTTATAAACTGGCTTACATAAACATACTATCAATTGGCAATAAATGCTACACTGATAGTGGATGAAGTACTTGTTCAACAGTTAGTTGAGTACCAAATAACCTACTCAACGATTGGTAGAGGTCATCATGCCTTTTCAACAGTCGGGAGAGGCCCTACAACCTGCTCAACGACTGGTGGAGACTATCGAACCTGCTCAACAATCGGTAGAGTCATAGAAGGACACAAAACCCTAATGTAAGGTAAATTGGTGATTGCGGTCTGGAACGTAATCACGAATTTACAGGTACGTCAAGATAGTGTGAAATTCTATCAAGGTTTTCGGTATATAACCAATTATAAACTCTAGTTACCTGGTAGTTCATTTAGTCCTTCTATAGTCCATCAACTCATTTCTTTTAGGACTCCTAAAACTTAATGCTTTGCTAGATTCGTACTCTCCTTGCGATTTCAGACGAACCTAATTCAACTCTTAAAGCTCACACATACCCGGCCTCCTATCCAAATTATTAGAAACCACTATCCTATTACCAATAAAAGAACTTCCAAACCACAGTTGCCCCAAATTCTACCCAATCACCCTCAACCTTGTGTTTTTCTTTTAACTTCGGGACCAAGTTCCTAAAAGTAGGGGAGACAGTAACATTTCGCATTTAATCCTATGTACGTTACGATTATTATTGTATAAAACGTCAAATTTTTATCAATATCGTGCCCTTTAAAAATATTTCGTGACGCATTTGGACCCCTTGTACTATGCTATAAGTATATTATATATATATATATATATATATATATATATATATATATATATATATATATATATATATATATATATTAGGTAAATAATTGTCAAAAAAAATATTGCCTGGGCCGGGATTCGAACCCGAGCCCATGGCCGGTTCAACATACACCCACAACACCAAACCAGCTAGTCTACCACATGTCTTGGTATATAACCCGGATGTAATTAAATATATAACATGTTTGGTGGTGCAGTTGACTTATGAAAAGTCAACTGCGATGAACCCCTTTCAAGAATTCAAATCTATACCGCGTAATTAACCTCTGATATGGTAAATTATGTAAATCATTGACTAAACGGGTCCATTACACGCCAATTAACATCAAAACATTTCCTAATTGTGTCCAATTATCGCGTCATAGACTTTAAACGGGTCAAACATTCCATTCGCATCATTTAAGCCTTCCACTATAAATTGAACCCTTCATTACACTCTAAACTCGCCGATATCACTATCCTCATCTTCAATTTCTGATAAAAAAACATCCTTTCAAGCTTCTTTGCTCGTGTGTTGACTTTTCGTTGACTATCGCAAATCACATGAAAACGATTTGTAAGTTTTAATTTTTTTGTTAGGTTTTGTTCATCGGCCCTCTACAAACAATAACCCTATGTTTAATCAGGTTATTGTTTGTTAAATCTAGGGTTCGTTCGAATTGATTTGGGGAAGAAACTTCTACAGACATTGTGTTTTTATTTAAAACAGAGGCAAGACAAACACAACCACTGATCTAGATCAAGTGGTTGTGTCTGTCTGTTTGTATACAAGGGGACGTGGGTTCGAGTCCCGTATCCCACAACCTTTTTCCTTTCTTTTAAAGTAATTACATATTTGCTTTAAGTATAGCCTTATAATTAATTTTAAACTGAGTTTATTCGTTCTCAGGGTCCAGCCCAGTTGGTGGCTGGGCTTGTGATAAAACACGAACCGGTCACCAGACCCGGGTTCGATTCCTTGCATGAGCAAAACATTTTTTTTACTTTTTAGATTTATATATATTCACTAATATTTTTTTTAAATGGTTTTAAAATACTAACATTACTTTATAAATTCTACAAAAATCATCTTATAATGTTCTAATAGAAAAGTTTATCAAACAATTTTTAGTTTTTCAAAAATCTTTTATTTATTATATAAAATAAATATTTCAAGTTTATTTCATTATAATTATAAAATTCTATAAAAATATCAAAACGATTATATAAATTTCCACAAAAATTATTCTGAGTTTATAAAACATTAAAAATTCCAGAAATGATTTTTATTTCTGAAAAATCATTTATTTAATATTTTTAATTGATTTTTGTTATTTTAATCATAAATAAATCGTAATAAATTCATTTTTCAATATTTTTGCACCAAAATTTTATATAAATTATTTCTGTCTATTTAGAACAGAAATAAAAATTTTAATTGAAAAATTCTTTAATTTTAATATTTTTAGATATTAAAGTTGTATTTTAACAAAATAGAAATAAATAGATTAAATATTCTATTTTTAAGAAAATTAATTTATAAAAATTATTTTCATACTTAAAACATTATAATGTGACCATCTTTAATCTAAATTTTACAAAAAGACTTTTGTTTATTTATTTATCGAATTTCTCTTATTTATTAAACAATTTAATTACTAATCAAACGAATACTTATCCCCAAATTCGAAACCCTAGAAAATACTTGTAGACTAGAAAGACTTAGACTTATTTGTTACCTTATACATAGGGTAATACTTGGCAACTTTGGGCTACACATATTCTATTTCTCGAGACTTAATACTTTGCTAAGGTGAGTTTACGTAACCATGTTTATGCAATTCTTTATACTTGCAACATTATACTTAAGCAATTCTACATACATGTCTAGTTGTAAACTTTAATGACTCATGACTTAGACAACTATTGTTAGACTTAAACTTCAACTTACATAATCATTAGCTAAGGCCAAGCCGGCGATACTCAATAATAGATCTATTGGATTGACAATCCCACCTAGATTCATTGACCATCTTTTATGGGGAGCGCGGGTGATTGTTATCGTTCCAACGTGATATTAAGGTGAACCGTGGATGACGGGATGGACCTAAACTTGTCGGAGGTTTGATTATGTGCATACTACACTTCATGTTTATTCATGTAGACTTAAACTTACGATAGACATATGAATTGCTAAACTTTTATTCTTAAACTTAATTGCTTGACATGGCTTATGTATTCTCACCAACTTCTAGTTGACCCCCCCATTTTTACAACTCAACAGGAAATACTGATGCTTGAAGTCTAGAGCTAGCATGAGAAGATATTTGAAGTTTTAAGCTTTGTTTGATTATTGGATGTATTAGACTTCATTCAAGACATTTAATGTAATTCAATACTGTAATGAAACAAAGGATTATTTAAACTTATGTATTACCATGAGCTACTGAACAATCATCAATACGTGACATCCCGATGTTTCCGCCATCGGTTGGGGTGTTACAGTTAGGGGTTGAGATAGCACTTGGGGTAAGTTAGGATTGCACAAATCATGAAAAACAAGTCAATTATGATTTATAGCTGTTACAAGTCGTCCTACCCATTTAACGCGACTAGGTTGGCTAGTTGCCTCTCCCCTAGGTGACTGGGTTAGCCAGTCGCCCCTCCCCTAGGCGACTAGGTTAGCCCGTCGCCTCCCCCGGGAGGCTGGGTTTTCAATTACTCGTTTGATAAATAAACACATTAATTCACGTATACACATATCGGCAAGTTATATAATGATCGTAAATCATTTAATTCCCGACATTTACACCCTTATTGTTATTTCACCACCCCTCTGGATCCGAGACTCGTGTGAATGCGTTTTCCCCGGTGATCCTTCGAATCACCAACCCATGGACGTTCTTTGTGTACACCGACTCCCGATGATTCCCCGAATCGTCGAACTGACTCCCAATGATTCCCTGGATCATGAGCCGACTGAACTAACCCAATTGAGTACATTTTAAAAATGTTTTGCTAAGGTAGTCTTGTGTGTTTGTTAGAAGTATTAACCTGAGTTTGCCGGGTGTCACATTGTATACATTATATGGCAATGTTCTAAAATATATTAAGTGGTTTATGCAATGAAACGACATTTAAAAAAATTAATCTACTTTTAGTTTTCTTTTAATGTTGTACGTATTTTTTAATAATTAATTACATTTTAAAATAATAACAAATATAAATTAAAAACTATTGATTAAACAATGATTGATAATGTTTCAGCAGATACCCTTTCATAAAACTCTAGGAGGGGACGGGGCACTCGTCGGCAATGCAACTCAGTTATTGTTGTCGAACGGCAGCACTGCCGCCACCTCATCGGTTTAAAGTAAAACCTTGTATCTTGGTTACTCCTTGCCAAGCTGCAACGGTTGATTTTTATTATTATTTTTTATTGTTCTGTCATTTTACCGTTGCGATTAGCAAGTTACCACTTGACATGGCAAATGTCTCATCTCCTTCCAAGTCCGCTCATTCTTTACTTGAATTATTTAGTTTACCAAAAAATGATTGACCTTTATTAATTATGCGACAATATAATAATAGAAATAAATAAAGACCGTTTATTCCTATCGCGGGTTCACCAATCCTTGGTTCGCTCTAAAATTAACACATAGACCATGCAACTAAGTCGCAAAAACAAAGTTTGGCATAACACCAATATAAAGAATAAAGATCATGCCGACCTTGAATGAAGTTTGATAGATGAGGATCAACCACAAAATGTGTGTATTTCCACTCCACAAATGAGTTGATCACTACACGTAGAGTTAATGGTTAACTTATAAGTGCACGGGTTTTTACAAGTCATGGCTACACTCATAAGTCCCTCCAATTTCTATCATGAACACCCACAAGATCAAACACTAATGTGATTGGTTAATTAGTTCATTAAATCAAGAAGAAATAGAAAGAATTATCAAGAACATAAAACACAACTTAAACTAAAAATAAACTATATAAATCAAACCAAGTTCATCGTCACTCTAGCAACACCATAGAAATATAGCCAAGAATTTGCTTTACAATAAGTTCACAAAGGTTGATTTTACAAGATCTCATGGTGAGGGTTAAATAGATATTTCTAGGGGTTGAGGGACTTATAGGATTTCTCTCTCGAAGGCAGGTTACAACGAGCATTTATGGAGGGTTCCCAAGCTCCTAAGGTCACTTAAGAATCTTAGAAGGATGATTTGTGGGCTAGAGAGCCCCTGGTGGGAGAAAGAAGCGATTCTGTCGGTAGAGTATGATAAAATGGGATAGAAAGGGAAGCCAAAATGAGAGGTTGAGACCTCTACTTATAGGTTGTCTGGCAGGCTATGCACGCCTATGCACAACAGTGTGGTACTGTCCGTTGTCCATCTGTGCAGATTATGTCCCCGACAATTGGGCTTTATGCTCGTGCATGCCATGTGGCACTACGTTTGGCAGTCTTGGTCGCTTCCAGAACCTTCTGTGACGCTGGGGTCGGGGTGCACGCTCGCGCACTCTGTGCGCATGCCTACGCATGCCTGTGCGAGTTGACTTTTCCCTCTGTTGACTCTGAATTGTTGACTTGTTGACCAGGGACTAATGCATAGCGGTGCAACATCTGATGCTCCTCTCAAAGTCTTCAATTCTTCATATTTTGTGTTGTTTTCCGCTAATTTTTGTATTTCAGCCAAAAAAACCGGCCATTATCAAATAGGAAGGATTTAAGCAGGGTTTACTATGATAAAAGCATGATTTTGGTACAAAAAGAGTGGTAAATTCACATGTAAAAGATGTGTAAATAACAACACATCACTTAACCACACAACTCTCACGATGTGGGGCGCTCAACATATATTTAAAAATATTGTCCAGCCTAGGTACGTTTACCCCAACTATTCCCGCTTGAATAAAAAATTCAAACGATATTGGTCCTCCATGGTAACATGTAAAATCGGCCCAACTGAGTTAGGAAGCATGACTCGACCTCTCTTCCAATCCGTACGGTAGGGGTATGCATGGGTCGGTTTTTGATAATAACCGAAACTAACATGTTCGGTTATTACATTTTCAAAACCCTACCAGTTTCGGTTATTTCGGGTTCTTTGGTTATTTTTCGGTTTCAGTTCGGTTACGGTTAAATAGTCGGGGTTGTTTTTAGGAAGAATCACATCTCTCTCACAATTTCCTAATAAATGTTAAAAAAAATATATACAGACACTCTTATAACTTCCACCTCGTTTAACCGGATTTGAGACATGTAACAATGAACATTTTTTTAAACAGATATACTGTTTTGTAAATAAAATATAGGTTTTAGTTAAATAAAATATATATATATATATATATATATATATATATATATATAAATAAAGTCATTTATAATATCGTTCATAATAACAACGATAAAGAAAACTAGTGTGTTTAAAGGCGCGCCTTACAATTTTGTCGTATCCAAAATACTAAGAAACTATTATCAACCAAGTAACTACCAATTTTCATACCAGAATTTAAAAATGACATCTCACACAAACATGGGTATATTTGTATTTATTACTTAATAACATGTTGTGAATAAAAAAAAATCTGGAGTCACCCCTTGCCCTTCCCATGTTACAAACCTAAAACCCCAAACAATAGAAATGAACCACTCCACCACTAAACCATGTTGTTATTTATTATGAAATCATATATAATTATTGCCAAAAAAGTGTTTAACCTTAAAAAAAAACTTGTCATTCCCATGTTTCGAACCTAAGACCCCAAACAACACAAATGTACCACAAACCACTCCAACACCAAGCCATGTTGTAACTTATTATTGAATCATATATATTTATTAATTAATAAATAAGTGTTGAAAAAAAAATGAAAAAGTCAGACCTCATTAATGAGGTTACTGTTCAATTTGAAGAGTGTTAGATATATTTATAATTATTTTAGATATTAGAGTCAACAATAAGATTTGCTGTTAAAAATAAAAAGTAAAGTAATAAACTTAGAAATAATTGTTTAACAAATAAGAAGAGATAGACCATGTAAAAACTAATTGAAAAAGAAACAGTGAGAATGGATCGGTGGTCTAAACATACATTCTAACCTATCTATTTGTCTAAACATATATATATATATATATATATATATATATATATATATATATATATATATATGGGAAAGGGATTAAAGAAACCTTTCAAAATGAGAAAACCCCCCACAAACCCAATGAGTGGTTCACATTGCTCCACATACTCCATAAAGTTTAATGTTTTTTTTTATTAAGAAAAGGTTATTTTGGTAATTTATCATAACCCACCACATATATAAACCTTTCTTTCTCTTTCCCATTTCAAATTTTCATCTTCCCTCCCCCTTACCCTCTCCCCTCATCCTCTCATTATCTGTTTTTTTTTAAGCTTGAACCACCAACACCATCATCTTCATCTCTAACCTCCATCATCGTCATCTCCAACCTGCAACAATATCATCGTCACGTCATCAGCATCATTGTACAACCAATCTCCATCATCGTTATCGTCATCGGAGAAGCCCACCGGAGAAGACGACCGGAGAAGACGACCGGAGAAGACAACCGGAGAGACGACCAGGTATTTTTATGTGGCTGAATCTTATTTTCATCTTTGTATCTCGTTCCATGTTGTTTTTATGTTTGATTTTTTTACTAAGTTGTAATCAAAATCTATGTTCAAATAATACTAGTCTCCATAAACCCACTTGTTCCCTTTTCTTTTCCCCAACTGATCTCTATATTTTTTGTTTGTTTAATCACCTCTGTTTTTGATACAAACACAAATGTGATTTTCTATTTTTTGAAAAATGCCCCCTGTTTGTTAAATTTTTTTCTGATAAATTATAATAATCAAGTCTAGAGTTTTTATTAATCTTTTTTTGTAATTGAAACCATCAAAAAAGATTTTTTTTGGATGATTGATTATGAAAAACCACTAATATAATATAAAGTCATTTAGGTTTAGAACATAATAAAAACCATCGAAAATATATTATGGTTTCTGTGTTTAGTTAGACTGTTACGTGTGTAGCATATCTTTTTTTCAAAAATATATTATGGTTTCTGTGTTTTAGCATATCAAACTCTGTTCTCTGTTCACTGCAGATTAGACAAGTGTTGTCTGTGTTTTTCCTGTTACACATGTAATACTCGTGTGTTCTTGCACCATGCCTGTCTATTTTTTTTTCTTTTTATCATGTATGAGTTTTATGTTACCTATGTCTTATTTACAGAAGAAATGCCCCCTGTTTGAAAAATGCCCCCTGTTTGTTAAATTCTTTTTCTGATATATTATAATAATCAAGTTTAGACTTTTGATGTGGCTGTTTTTGTAATTGAAACCATCGAAGACATATCTTTGTGTTTAGTTAGTTAGACTGTTACGTGTGTAGCATATCTTTTTTTTCAAAAATATATTATGGTTTCTGTGTTTTAGCATATCAAACTCTGTTCTCTGTTCACTCCAGATTAGATAAGTGTTGTCTGTGTTTTTCCTGTTACACATGTAATACTCGTGTGTTCTTGCACCATGCCTGTCTATTTTTTTTCTTTTATCATGTATGAGTTTTTTTATGTTACCTATGTCTTATTTTACAGAAAAAATGCCCCCTGTTTGAAAAATGCCCCCTGTTTGTTAAATTCTTTTTCTGATATATTATAATAATGAAGTTTAGACTTTTTATTAATCTTTTTTTGTAATTGAAACCATCGAAAAAGATTTTTTTTTTTTTTGGATGATTGATTATGGAGTCATTTAGGTTTAGAACATAATAGTAAAATAATAGTAAATTTTCTGAGTATAATCGAAGACATATCTTTGTATAATCTTTGTGTTTAGTTAGACTGTTACGTGTGTAGCATATCTTTTTTTCAAAAAGATATTATGGTTTCTGTGTTTTAGCATATCAAACTCTGTTCTCTGTTCATTGCAGATTAGATAAGCGTTGTCTGTGTTTTCCTGTTACACATGTAATACTCGGGTGTTACGTGTGTAGCGTATCGGTTTTGTAGTCAAAGTTTGCTTTCTATACCAGCAAAAAATGGATGCTGGGTGCAGACTACAGCAGTTTGTATGTGTTTCCAGAAAAAACCCTGTTACACATGTAACAATCGTGTTTTTTCCACCTTTAGTTATAGATTATTTTTTTTTTGTTTTTTGCAGCATTAGTTTTTCTCTGTTACCTATATGTTTTTAACAGAGAGTAGTTTTTTTCCCCTGTTTCATATTTCCAATGTCAACACTTAATCTGCTATAACATACGTTACAGGTCCTGTTTTTTGTCAAAGCATGGATTCCAAGCCCAACACTCCGCCTTGGGAGGTTTTTGAGGGCCGTGACCATCTCATCCCAATTGTACACGAGCCACCTCAAAATGAACCGGACATTGCAATTGTACCTGAACCACCCCCACCGGTTGATTTGGTCATCCCTCCTGTCGCAGCCGAACATGAACCCGCCCCCCCCCCCCCCCCCCGTTGCCCCGGACATTCCGCCATTAGAACCTGTTATATCCGTAGTGGAGGCGGACGATGGGTTTGAAAGTGACGGAGATTTTGATTGGAATGCGGCCTTTGATTACGTCTTCCCCAAAGAATATCCGCCACCAGAAGACTATATGACACCGGAGGATGATGTGCATGATGTAAATCACACACCTGAATGGGCGGTTGGTTATGAATCAGACCTAGGGGCTGAATATGAAGAACCATATGAACCTAAACTTAACAAACCCGTGCTGCCGTTCACGTATCCGGGAGGTGGGCGTATTAGGGCTGAATGGGAGGGTATAGGTTATACTGAGGAACAGTGGGCTTTTTATGCAAAGTATGGTTATCGGATGCCGTCAGCTACTGTTGGTTGCAGTGCGGGATGCCGGGGTTATTGCATGCATGGTGGGGTATGAATCTTTAATTGTATGTTTTGTTGTTGATACAGTTTCATTGTAATATATTTCTTGACTAGTATGTTTTAGGCGGATGAACAATATGATGTATCGCTTTTTTTAGTAGTATGTTTTCTGCAAGTTTTTTGTAATGTAATGCAATGTAGTACTAATTTCACATGAATCTTAAAAGTAGTGAATATCAAAAAATAACCATATGGACCTTTCGTTACGTATGCAACAACTCTGGTGCTGGTACAGTAAAACCAAAACAAACATGTTGTAATAAAAAAATTAACAGGTTAGGATTTTTCTAAATTAATATAAAACTATCGTGACGGATTTTACGTACGTAACAACACTGGTGCTGGAACAATTTTTATGAATCTGTGAATCTGATTGATAAATAAAATAGTTTTTTAATAAACTAAAATTCTGATTTTGTCAAGAAAAAAGTGTGAGAGAGAATGTTGGAAAGAGAAGATTGGTGAGAGAAAGAGAGAGTGAGAGGTATGATTGATTTGATGGAGAGAGAAGAAGGTGTAAATTACCTTTGTAACCTTTTTTGTCATCTTGTAGCTATATAATATTAACTTTTATTCATGACCATTGATCAAGTAGAATGGATGGTTTAGATGAAGTTTACATGGTTTTCTCATTTTAGGTGGGTTTTTATTTTAACCATCCCATATATATATATATATATATATATATATATATATATATATATATATATAAAGAAAAAAACACAAAGGTTTGGGTCGGGTCAGTTTTTTTTGGTTTTTTCAGAACATATAACCGTAACCAACCCGATTTTTTCGGTTTTTAAAAAACTAAAAACTGAACCGCCAGTTATCATTTCGGTTTGGTTTTTTCGGTTTGGTTTTTTCGGTTATTTCAGTTTCGGTTCGGTTAATTTGGTTTTCTGCTCACCCCTAGGCCCAATGTAGGGTGAATCACTAACATTGGATTGATTAGATTGGTTCAACTGTCAACTATTAGGATTGCATTACAATATGAGTTGCAATGAAATTTCTTTTATATTTTACCATCTAGTTTAAAATATAATAGAAGACTTGTAGAATGAGGAAAGCCGTACATGTTTAGTAAAACCCAATTTTACTATTTGTTTGTGAAAGACTTGAAACTCCTTTCAACTCCCGTTTCAACTCCCGACTCTGTAGATTTGAAATACCCTATTTTAATCTATATTTGTCATTAATCGTGGAAATTATTTTAAATTAATAAAGCTAGTATTAAATTATGGCTTTGCTTAACACGAATCACATTATTTTCAAAACCCGTTATCTTTATAATAAAACTTCTTTTATTATAACATTACCTTCCAAGAATTAACCGATTAACACTCCTTTTAAATTTAATTTTTGTTATTTATTTTAGTTGTGAAAAATATATATTTTGGTGTAATATTTCAACTAAATATATAAACAATTGAATTGAGCCATTAGTGGAAGTTTGTTCGGTTTAATTCTGGCCAACTAACGAAAAACCGAACAGGTCTAAATAGGACCTCAACTATAGTTTTGGACATGATCCTTCACGATCCACGATCTCTATACTCGATCTTCTTGTTTGTCTCGATGAGCTTTCATAAAAAAAATATTTTACAACAATATATAAAATTACCAAGGGCAAGGATTAAATGAAAACCCCTATTATTTGAAGAAACTTCAATAAACCTCATCCTAGCCATTGATCTCCAAGATCAATGGTCCACATTTTATTCATGTTTTTTGATTTAAATTTAATACCTTTAATAGACTAGATGACAAAAAAGGGCAAAAGGGTAAAATGACATTTTTCTGAAAAAGCATATATGACAAGTTGACCTGACACATGTCACATCATCTCTCTTATACTTTTGTGACCATTGTCCTAACTCTGTCAGGACGTCGTGTTACATATGTAACATATGTAGTGTTGCATGCGTTAAAATTGCACAGACTCTGGTCTCATTTGTGATTTCTTGTTGCATACGTTAAAACACATAGATTGTATAAAATCAATTAAAAACTTTACAGAGCAAAAACATTCAAATGTACACAAGAATGTTTCTTACAAAGTGCTAAAAACAATCAAAATGGTCATTACAATCAACAAATGCTAAAAAAAACTATCATAAATAAAAAAAAATTGTCTACACTTCATTCTTGATAATCATCTTCATCTTTAATGTAAAAAAATATGTTCACCTGCAAAAAGAAAACAAAATCATCAATTTACAGGTAAGCACCCCCCCCCCCCCCCCCGCTTAACGTATGTTAACCATATGGATTAAAAAATAACGTACGAAACAGATACAAACATACATCCCAAATACTCCCTCTATAATAGGCATTAAATTCGTGATAAGTGACTTTTGTATTGATTAACATACGAAACTTAGTTCTATTGTTACATACGAAACAGACGCAACATAGATTTGATCCCATGATTAGTGACTTTTGTTTTAATTAATATATGCAACTGTTGTTGAAAGTAAAACATGTATAACTCATGAAAGGTCAAAAAAAATCAGAAACTAATTTATACCAACTTAGTTATGTTGTTACATACGAAACAGACGCAATATAAATTTGATCCCATGTGTAAATCATGAAAGTCAAAAAAATCAAAACTTTGTATCTGGTAAAAAAAAATCAAAAAGTAATTTATACCAACTTAGTTCTGGTGTTACATACAAAACAAACGCAACATAAATTTCATACCATGGTTAGTGATTTTTGTTTTAATTAGTATATGCATCTGGTGTTGAAAGTAAAACATGTATAACTCATGAAAAGTAAAAAAAAATCAAACCTTTGTATCTGGTAAAAAAAATCAGAAACTAATGTATACCAACTTAGTTCTGTTGTTATATACGAAACAGACGCAACGATTTGATCCCATGTGTAACTCATGAAAGTCAAAAAATCAAACCTTTGTATCTGGTAAAAAAAAATCAGAAACTAATTTATACCAACTTAGTTCTGCTGTTACATACAAAACAGACGCAACATAGACTTCATCCCATGGTTAGTGACTTTTGTTTAATTAATATATAAAAAAGGGTTAATTAATATGTAAACCTACGTGTAATCCACACAATTAATACATAAAAAATATTATTTTAATAAAGTATAAAAATTTATATTTGAAAAGAAAATATGTAAAGGTATACGTGCCTTTTCCAATATATATATATATATATATATATATATATATATATTGAAAAACTAATAATTCTACATGTCATAATATTATGCAATCTCTCCTTTGAGAGATGCCACATAAGATGTGATGTGGCAACTCTAGACAAAAAAAAAAGGAATAAATATGGTTTAAATATGGTTTAACCTAATCTATTAAATACCTAATCTACTAAATCTAAATATTAAACCTTTATTATTTTATCTCTCATGTTTACTCCCATAACTTTTAAACGTTAATATCTTTTATATACGAGATTTTATAAAGAAAAAAATTACACCAAATTAACGAACGTTTTATTATCTTTCCAACGAGTACCATAGTGCTATATAAAAAACGCAGAAAAAAACGACTATTTTTTGTAACCCGACAGGTATTGTGTCAGGTTTGGGATTAGTTTAAAAAAATGTGGGTTTGGGTCGGGCATGGAATTAGGTGATACCCGACCCAATTACCCAAAACCACATACCCAAATACCCAAACTATATACCCAATCATATATCCATGAATTTTTTAACGCATCACATAACCCTTAGACTAATGCATTCGATATTTTAATAAATAACTTTTTTTCCTTATTTCATGTTAGTTCTTTTTAGAATGATCGATTACAAACTTCTGAATTCATTTGACATTATATATTATTTTGTAATGGCACTAGATTTATACCCCGGCGTAGAGATTCGTTTTTTTTATATTAGAATATGATAACTTATTGTAGAGATTTGTTTAAAATAAATAAATAAATAAATAATAATAATAATAATAATAATAATAATAATATTCATTAATCATATATTGGCAAGTCATTAATTATGTTGTCATATTAGTTATTTTATTATGTCATATTAGATATTTCAACCCGAGACGCTCCCGGATAACAACTAGTATATATATATATATATGTGTGTATATATATATATATATATATATATATATAGGATTGGGTTCATGTGAGAACCCCCTTGAGTTGAGAGAACCATGAGAACCACTCTAAACCAATAACATGATGACACATATACCTATTATCATTATAATATGGAAGGGCATGATAGTAATTTAACCCCACCCCAACCCCACCCTACCCTTGTCAACAGATTTATAATCTGTTTTTTTTTTGTTTTTTTTCAAAATAAACACACACACACACACTCCTCACTCTCTCTCTCTCTCTCTCTCTCTCTCTCTCTCTCTCTCTCTCTCTCTCTCTCTCTCTCTCTTTTGTCTCTCATCTGATACGACGAAAACGTCACAACCTGAAGACGATGGTGGTGGTTCAGGGGTCAGGAGGTTTGGTGGGTTTTTGGAGGTGAGAGTGGCGGTGGGGGTTGATTTTGGCGGTGGGTTTTGGATCTGAACCGGAGGGGGGACGGTGGCGGTTGGGGATCTGAACGGTGGTGGTTTTTTGGGGCGGTGGTTCGAAGAAGACGAACGAAGGACGGTAGGGGGTGGTCGAAGAAGACGGTGGTGGTGGAGGAGATGATGGCGGAGACGGTGGTGGCGACGGCGGAGGACGACAGGGGGTGGTTGAAGAAGACGAACAGGTTTTTTCTTATTATTATTTCTTATTATTATTATTATTATTATTATTATTATTATTATTATTATTATTAACATCTACCTTTTACTTTGTGGATCTGAAAACAGATCTGGAGGGGAGGGGGTGGTTCGTGGTGGGGGCAGTGGGGGACGACGGTGAACGGCGGCGGTGGGATGATGATGGTGATGGTGGCGATCTGAAAACAGGTATGTTGTTGTTTTTTTATCATCATTATTATTATTATTATTATTATTATTATTATTATTATTATTATTATTATTATTATTTATTTGTTATAACTATACATGGTAAATAGGTTGTGACGTTTTTTGTGGTGCTCGAAGGTATGGTTTTTTACAGTTTTTGAAGACGATGGTGCTCGATGATGGTGGGTTTGTTGTTGTGTTATTTATTTTGTTATTTATTATTATGTTTTTTTTTTAAAAAAACAACAATGTGTAGTATGATTTTATAATTTTTTGGTTTGTTTTTTACATTGATGTAACCACTCAGTTGTTGATTTTTGGGGGGATTTTACACTAGTGTTTTTGTGAAGCAGGTTATGTTATGGCAGATTTATACCGGTGTAAATAATTACACCAGTGTAAATCATGGTCGGAATGTATAGATGTTTTTTGGGGGCATTTTACAGTGGTGTAATACGAATGCATGCATGTTGTTTTTGGGTTTTACACTAGTGTTTTTTGTAGTAGGTTTGTGTACGGGGTAGATTTACACTAGTGTAAATCACTAGTGATTTTTGAAGTAGGTTTGTTCACGGTAGATTTACACTGGTGTAAATAATTACACCAGTGTAAATTATCCCCATCAGATTTATGTTATGGTTATTTTTTAAAAAAAAGTAAAGGAATTTAAAATTTAAATTTAGTAAAAAAAATATTGTATTTAAATAATGAATAAGAAATTAATATATTACTATAATACTACTTTCTCTCTCCATGGTGTTTTTACATAAACACCCCTAATTGTACTTAATTATATTAAATTAACAGAGTTAATAGCCATTTTCGTCCCTGAGGTTTGGGCCAGTTTGCCACTCCAGTACAAAAGTTTTTTTTTTGCAATTCCTTCCCTGAGGTTTGGATTTTTTTGCCAAATTCGTTTTTTTCACTAACCCAGTTAAAAAATCTCGTTAAGATCAGGGGTATTTTTGTCTTTTTACTTTCAATTTAAAATTTTAATAAAAAATCTTACCCCACCTCACCCCTACCCTACCCCACCCCACCCCATCCCCACCCCCTATATCTCTCTCTATCTCTCTCTCTCTCTCTCTTTCACTCTCTACTCTCTCTCTCTCTCTCTCTCTCTCTCTCTCTCTTTCTCTTTCACTGTCTCTCTCTCTAGATCTCTACACCAGATCACCTATGTTGCAAATTGTTTTATTAAACCCAAATACATGGTGTTCATTTGGGGATTGTTTGGATGCAATGATACCGATTCCCAATATAACCATGTACCCAATGGTTAAAGTGCTATTTTCCAACTGCAGTAATAGCACCGAGTCTGAATTAAGGTTTGTTGTTAATTATATATTTTACACCTTTCGCTTCGTTCCTTTATTACTATTACTGTCACTGTTTAAAAATACTAAATTGTTTTTTTTTAACAGGAAGTTAGATGAATGGGTTACTAAGAATCAAGTTGGTGATGTTTACATGTTGACATCAAAAGCATTAACAGAATCATTAAAGCTAGCAAACTGTATGCTCCCATCTTCACATGCTTTTCTTCAAGGTCTGTCTTTATCTTTCTTGAGGAGGTAATGAACAGTAACTATTAAATTTGGGGTTGGGTTTGATCGGATAGTTATCGGTGATGATTAAACAAGGAGGAGGAAGACGGTGACCGGAGGCAGCGGAGGCGGCGGTGGCCGGCCATGGCTGTCCGGTGTGGCTTCCGGTTGGGCTCTCAACAGAGCACACACACAAGTGTGTGTTTCAATCTTTCAATCTCTCTGCAGAATAATAAAGGAGGAGACTTTTTATAAGTCAATTGTAAAATAGGGGGTGTTTGGCTACACAGATAGCAGCTGGACATAGGGTGTTTGGATGCGAGTATAACAACAGATTTGGGAGTGTTTGGTGCATTAACGAGATTTTTAAATGCCAAATTCGTCCCTGAGGTAAAAAGACAAAAATACCCCTGACATTAACGACCTTTTTTAACTGGGTTAGTGAAAAGGACGAATTTGGCAACAAAATCCAAACCTCAGGGAAGGAATTGCAAAGAAAAAAACTTTTGTACTGGAGTGGCAAACTGCCCCAAACCTCAGGGACGAAAATGGCTATTAACTCTAAATTAACATGTAAAGACAAAAGACTTAACATGTGAAGACAAAATTCTTAATATGTAATCTCAACCATTGGATTGAGAAGATCAATGGCTTAAATTAGTTTCTATGGTTCTCACAACTAATCATGGTTCTCAAAATAACCCATCCCTGTATATATATATATATATACACACACACATATATATATAGGAATGGGATCATTTGAGAACTCACCCGAGTTGCGAGAACTTGAGAACTCCAATAAACCAATCACTAGGTGCCACATCATCAGATATGTATTTTTTTGCATTTGTTTTATAAGGGGCAATATAGTCTTTATACACAAGTACTTAAGGGCATTTTAGTAATAATAACACCCCACCTTACCCCACCCACCCACCCTTTTAAATAATAATAATAATAATAATAATAATAATAATAATAATAATAATAATAATAATAATACAAAATCTCTTCTCTCTTTATCATTTAAACTTCTTCTTCTCTCTCTCTCTCTCTTCTTCTTCTCTCTCTCTCTCGTGCTCGTTCTCTCTCTCTCTAAAAACAGAGAAAACACCAACCCGTCGCCTTCTCTCTCGTTCTCTCTCTCTCTCAAACCGTAAAACCAAATATCATACTCGGACTGTGTTGTGTGGCTGGAACAGGAAGACGAAGGAACAGGAAGGTTGGATCTGTTGGTTTTTTGAAGGTTGGATCTGGTGTTTTTATGAAGGTTTTGATGGGTTATGGTGGTGGTTTTGGGGGTGATTGTTTGGGTGAAGGCGACGCGATGGTGGTGGGTTTTAGTGGTTCATGGCTGTGGAGGTCATGGGTGGGTTATGGTGGTGGTTTTGGGGGGTGGAGGTCTGGGTGAAGGAGACGGGTGTGGTGGTGGGTTATGGTGGTGTTTTGATGGGTTATGGTGGTGGTTGCCGAGCCTAGATCTGATAGAACTATCGATGGTTGTTCCTGATGTTGAGGTATTATTATTATTATTGTTGTTGTTGTTGTTGTTGTTGTTGTTGTTGTTGTTGTTGTTTGCAGGTGATCCGGTGATGGGGTTTTTTGCAGGTGATGGTCCGGTGATGGTGGTTCGCCCATGAACAGATCTTTGGTGGGGGCGGTGGACGATGGTGGGGCGGTGAAGATGACGATGGTATGTTGTTGTTGTTATTATTATTATTATTATTATTATTATTATTATTATTATTATTATTATTATTAATAATAATTTTTTCCATGGTTTTTTTTGAAAGGAAATGTTGATAGGAAGAACATGATGGTTGTTGAAGATGATGGATTGTTATTTTTTTTTTTGTATAAGTTAAATAAACAATGGTGTAAAGTTTTTGAGTCATGTGTAGTATGGGGGTGTGTAGTATAAATGTATAGATGTTTTGGGTGTTTTTACAGTGGTGTAATACGATTGTGTAGATGTTTGGTTGGTTTTTACGCTGGTGTAAAATAATTACACTGGTGTAATACGAATGTAGTAGTTGTGTGTATGGTAGATTTACACTGGTGTAAATAATGGTAAATTTACACTGGTGTAAATAATTACACTAGTGTAAATCATCCTCATCAGATTTATCAGATTATTTGTTTTAAAAAAACAAAGAAATTAAAAAATAAAATATAGTTAAAAAAAATAATATTTTGAATTATTGAATAAAAAATTAACATGATATTATATTTAATTATTTCTCTTACATAGTGTTTTTACCTTAATATCCCTTAATGTACTTTATTAGAATAAAAAAAATACTTATTAATCAAGTCAAGACAAAACCTCTCATCTTTTAATCTCAACCATTAGATCATTAAGATCAATAGTCCAGATGAGTTCCTATGGTTCTCACAACTCATGTGAGTTCTCAAACTATCCATTCCATATATATATATATATATATATATATATATATATATATATATATATATATAATTATAATTCCTACCTTGTGTACTCCAAAATTGATTTTGATGATCATCCTAAAAGTTAATAAGCACTAGAAAATTTCAGTGAAATGCCAATCACAAAATTTAAGGTTACTTCAAAAGAAAAAAAGGAAAAGATTAAGTTGAAGAAATAATAAGAGTCCAATTTAATTTGTAATATAAGTAAGGCGATAATACTTATCATAATTTGATTACGACATGAAAGAAAAAATGACGGTGACAAACCCATCGATGGGGTTTGATCCTGAGCATCACCCCAGTTTTAATTCGGATGTTACTTCAGTGAGTCAACTCGTATGAAGGCAATACAGTGTCGGGAGGAAGTCATCAAGGCCGATGATCCTGCATGGGGGCCGTTAGAACATCGTCGGGCCAGCCTTGGCGGGCTGTCGGTTCAATACGAACCGACGGGGTGACAATTGGTCACTCATAACGAAAGTCACCTTTCAAAAAATAATAATAATAATAATAATAATAATAATAATAATAATAATAATAATAATTATAAAGGGCTGTTCACGAGCCGAGCCGATCCGAACGAAGCTTTGCTCGTGCTTGGCTCGTTTACAAACCGAACCGAGCGGAGCGGCTCGTTTACAATCGAGCCGAAAACCGAACGAGCATTCTTCGAGCGCAAATTTTCCGAGAATCGAGCGGAGAATAATATGGACGATTATAAAATTGGGATGTTTCCTTCGATGTTTTCATTGTCGGGTGACAACTAAGGTCAAAATGTCCGATGCTAACACTAATATTGAGATCACAGTGTTAAGGATAAGGCTTAGATTGAGGCTGGTGAGGTGATGAGCATACGTCACACAACAGTTGTTGCATTGTAACGTAGGTGTAATATCAAGTGACAATTAGCGATGGACGACTATTAACATAAAGAAGTCAAGACTATCACCTCATGACTTATTGTTTTACTATTAAATCTAGTGTTAATTTTTTATTGTGTTAAGTGGCCTGGTTATATTTTGTTTGCATATACTGAGTCAAATCCAATAGAATCTTATATATAAAACCATAAATTTATCTATAAGTTGTGTGTATATTTATTATTAAATAAATAAAAATATATTCGAGCCGAACCGATCCGAGCATACCTTTGCTCGTGCTTGGCTCATTTACAAACCGAACCGAGCCGATCGGCTCATATACAACCGAGCGGAAGAACGAGCGAGCATTTTTCGAACATTTTCCAAACGAGCGACGAGCGATCAACGAGCGGCGAGCGATTTGAACAGCCCTAATTATAATAATGTTAGCTTTATCTCACCATATTATATTATTTGTTTATCATACTCATACTTACCATTAAACACATAACCAATAATATGTTTACAACTACACAACTGCTTATATCTCTTAACATGTATAACTCATTTAAAAAAAAAATATATGTTAAAAGGAATTGTGTTAGATTGAAATATTTGATACAAATGGTTCAAATTTGAATCGCTTTAAACATTTTAAAAACTATTATAATAGAAATGTTGAATAGTTAGTTTGCTTTAAATACGAATTGTCAACATAAAGAAAAACAACTGATGTACAATGTGGAAAGATTGAAGATGTTCAACAAACAGAGATGTGGATTTGAATAAATGTAGATTTCAACCGTATTATCTATCTAGAGTATATATATGTCCACTTGTACTGTATATCTATGTTAAAAAATGAGTTACGCATCATCATTTCCATAACATGTTCTCATCATCAATACATCAATTCATCATCAATACATTAATAACTGGCTGAGCGAACACTTAGCAAATAACTTGTAATAGTCATTTGCCTAGACTTGCCTATTTATGGCATTTTTTATCTTTTAATTGTGAAAGTTTATGTTTGATTTTGTGAAAGAAGTTAAAACATGTGCAAATTTTATTGTAACACCCCAACCGATGGCGGAAACATCGAGGTGTCACGTAGTGACGATTGTTCAATAGCTCATGGACTAAAGTGCAAATTTGAATACATTGATTAAATAATTTATTACATTGAAATGAAATACAACGATTCTAATTGCCAACTAAATTGAAATACAATGAATCAAAATCTAAATATAAATCCGAAAGCTTAAAGAATGCATCTCAAAACAACCTGAAACATGTACAAAATATTTTGGTCAATACAAAAATTGTATTGGTGAGCATACCCTGTTTAAATAAATATAGTAGAAAAGTGTTTAGCAATTCATGTGTCGTATACTGTTTGCAATTATGTAATAAGTGGTATCCGGGTCAAATCAACCCTAAGAAAAGAAAGCAGATATATATAGTATGCGCTAGTAGTAATGTAATACATAGCAATGACAAGGACTCTCAACAGAGTCACAAGGGTATATACCATAGTACTATTCATTGAAATGCTAGGCCGCAACGGTTAATGATTTGACAGGTCATAGATACACGATATGACACAAGCAAACACACATAAGAATTGCTTTTTTTAGTAACAAGAAATTGAAACTTGATAATAGGTACATGAGTCACCCCAAAATAGTAAAACAGTAAAAAGGGGAAAGATATACTCACCTTAATAAATAGCTAACTTTAGAGCATAAGCACTTGTAGAAATATTTGAGTGAATTTCAAAGAATTATCCATAATTTAGCGAGGCTAGTAAAACCAACTAATCAATTAGTCTTCAATGAGCACACAAACCTATATATTCATTATTACGAATTAATTTTCGTATTACCAAGTTGGTCATTAGATTCGTTGGCTTATCGATTTTCCGGCGACGGAGACTTTTACGGTGGTTGACCCAAATTTTCTTAGTGGGTTAAAACAAATACAATCATGATTCTAAAAGGAGTTTAGTCCCACATATTTACTAACACAAAGACAATCAAAACTGAAAGGTAAGATATACAATAATACATAACCTTTTAATTACAAATATATATATATATATATATATATATCTTTTATTGGAAACAAATTGATTCATTATAACATACATTTTGTTTAGATAATGTCTATACCTCATCGTCTTGTTGGTCGATTAAGAATTAATAAATAACTATCATACCTTCACCGTTTTACTTGAATCCATATTGCAAAATGCTTATATATATATATATATATAAAAAAAAAAGAAACATTACAAAAATTTCTCAACTTGATTTTTTTTTTTACTAATTACGGCATGGACCAACCAACAAGAACTCAACAACAATGAGCAAAACTTATATTTCTAAATTATAAAAAAACTCTTGTCGCCGGTAAAAATCGAAACGCACAACAGAATTCACATAAATATTTCAAAAACGGATGATGGTTACCGAAACGTCACAGTGTGTAAATCGAGTGAAGCGGGAACTGCAACGACGATTGAAGCGGCACCAGACGACAGAAAATTGTAGAGGTAACTCAGCTTGTTTGTTGGATTGTCGGAATAGTGGTGGTCGGATAAACAAATGAAAGCCAAAAAAAATGATCGGCACCTCGTCGGGTGCTTAACAGTGAGAAAGAGAGGAGTGTTTCGAGGTGTGGTGCGAATCTAAAACTGAGCGAAATGTCTACTATTTATAAGGTATTAGGGTGGGTTTTGTTTATGAAGATCATAAAATTAGCAGTTATGAATTAATCAACACTTGACTCAATCATAAATTTTATTTAGTTCTTGTTGTTTTGAAAAAACGGACGAGGAAGATGAAGATTCTTCATGAATTGATTTCAAGCTTTACATATTAGCCCTTGGGTTATCTTGAATTATACATAACCACCCTTTTAGTTTAGTTTGAATTTTAAAGAACCCTAAACTATTAGAACTATAGTTATAATAATAAGATAAATATTATTTTTTTAACTTGAATTCATTTATAAAATCTTTTTACGAATACGTTTCCACATACGCATTTGATTAAAACTTATACCCGATCCATGATAATTATAAATGATAAAATTTTAGTTCGCTCTAACATTAGATTTTGAAAACGACGAAACATACAAGGACTATAATGGTAATATCTAAAGGGCTATTATTGTCAACTAGATGAAAGACGAGGGTGACGGATGTCACATTTATTGATATAAAAAATAAAATGAACGGATACAAATACAAAGTAAAATTTAATTACATAACCTAATCACCGTCTTTTTCAAATATTACGTTAAAACTAACATAAACTACTAACAAAAATGAGTACCGCGTTTCATAAGATGTCAACCGGGACACCCGCCGCAACGCGCGGGCATTCCACTAGTACCTTAGTAAGGAGCAAGCATGTCTAATAAAGTAATTTCAGCATAATTTTAAGATAGGAGTTAAATAGGCTCTTTATATATTTCTATTTTTTTTTTTTTTTTGCAATTTCCTTCCCTTTTTGCCTCTTGTGTACAACATAACATACTTATTGTATATGTGTGTAATGCACACTTCATATCATCTCCAACATGTAACCCCCCATTTATAGAGAATTAGATGACCACATTAAAAAGGAACCACTTCATAGTCCTCCATTATTACCCACCAATTAATCAATTATTATTATTATTATTATCTTATTTAAAATTTTTTACTTTGTTCTTAATTATCAGCCAAAATATGAAATGTAAATAATAAGCCGAGGTATATGTAAATAAGTTAAATAACTAATGAATTTATCAACTAAACGAAATACATACAAACTAAATTCAGATATCGAAAGAAACAAAAAAAGCTATTCATTAGCCCGACAAGATGAACAAAATGATGATGGCCCACACAATAGTTTTAATATAAGCCCAAGATGAACAAGTTTTATTCTGTTCAAATCGATGATGGCCTACACCATAGTTTTAATATAAGCTCAAGATGAAAAAGTTGTATTCTGTTCGAATCGAATATTCATTAAAAAGAGAACTTAATATGACCACATTAACTCTACCAAACCCCTCTTATTATAACCCACCAATTACTTCATTGAAAACCCTTCATCAAAAACAGACAATCAGAATACTATATTATAAAGCATTTGGGAAGGTGACGACACAATTGAATTAAATACAATTTTTTATGCTTACGGTATAATACTAAATGAGGTTAGTTAGGGGTAAGGTTGTCCTTTTGGCGTATACTAAAAGAAGTCATTAAGACAAATTTTAGAGTTTTTAAGTAATAACAAGTGCTAATACATATTATACAATCGATAATTTATTATTCAAATAAATACATAACCCCACTCATTAAAATCCAAATTAAAGGACTTATGCACCATCATTCAAGAGTTTCTTTCCAACTCATTTAATACCCAAAAAGTGGAATAACTACCGTGACCTTTCGTATCCCAATACCAACCTTTCAATTCTCTAACGCAACACACACTAGCATTCATATCTCTCTCTTTCTGCAATGATCAAACAATGGACTTTTTTTAGGCTAAGGAACACAAATCACTCTTGATTATCTTCAATGGGCAAGTAAGTACATATGAATCTCTTTATATCTTATTCTCCCTTATTCATTTTCTGTTGATAATCTCATGATTTCTTGCGAAAATCCTAAATGCTTTTTCATGTTCTTCGACATCTGATCGTCTGGAAAGCAATACCCAAAGTGTTGTGATATCATTGAAATAGGAATCTGGTACGTATCTTAATTCATGCATGTTGAAACCCCTTAGCGAGTTTAATAATCCATGAATTATCTCTTTCTTTTTTATGGCGATCATTATCATCGGCTGTCATGGTTCAAGAATCGACTTATTCACTTGATAATGCTTTTAAGATACTCGCAACGCTTTATCCCTAATCACTTATAGTTTCATCAACACCATATGTATTGAACAAAATTTTCTAAAAGTAATAAGTGTCATTTCTAATGAATTTGAGATATTCAATTTAAATTTATTTTAATTATATCGGATTTAATATTTGGTTGCTCTATTATTGTTCAATATGAAACAAATTACGGTTTCAAAAGTTAGCGTTGGATTAGCCTTCTCACACATGTTATTTTTTCCTTTGTCATAAAAGATAATATCAATTTGCGGGTAGTTGTATCCTGATGGATGTTTGGTAGCTTTAAGAACTATATTTTTTTTATTGAGAGAGGCTAACGTACAAAGTTTCTTAACATACAAAGTGTAAGAAGCATTCTCAGCCATTAGATTTAGGCGGTGGCAAGATGGTAATTAACAATCCTAATCATATTTGGGTTAATCTAACCAAGGGTAAATTAGGAAAAACACGTTTAAATTTCTGTGAAATCATAACAACAGACATAATCGATGCAAACATTTTTTTCAACGATTGAACCTGATTTTTCATCGTTTTCAACTCGATTAAACGTTCAAAATGATTAAACAATCAAAAACATTCGATTACAAACAAAATCAAAACGTATTTGCAAAAATAGAAAAAAAACAGAGTATGATAATTCAATTGATAAAATTAGTCGAATCATATTCAAAAATCACTATCAACGCATGTATTATTCACAGAAACGAACGATGTTGATAATAGAAGAAGAATTAAAGAAAAAAATGGCTTTCAAAAAAGTTTCAGACGATGAAGATCAGAAACTGTTAAACAGAAAATCATAAAACGCACTTGGTTGTTTTATAAAACGCATTTGGTTTTATAAACACTATTTAAACTGGTTTTTACAAAACACACTTGTTTTTTTATAAAACGCACTTAGTTTTTGTAAAACGCATTTGGTTTTTGTAAAACGCATTTGGTTTTTTAAACACTATTTAAACTGGTTTTTATAAAACACACTTGGTTTTTTTATAAAACATACTTGGCTTTTGTAAAACGCACTTGGTTTTTGTAAAACGCATTTGGTTTTTGTAAAACGTGGTTTTTGTAAAACACACTTGTTTTTTGTAAAACGCACTTGGTTTTGTAAAACGCATTTAGTATAAGTAGAACTCACCTTTTCCTCACTTTTTTCCCTATTTTCCTCTGTTTTTCTCCAACAAACAAACAACTATATTCACACACAGTTAGGGTAAGGTTTTTATGGATTGGTTGTTTTTTTGTCTTTTTTTCTTCTTTTTCCTTTGTTTTGTGATTAGCCAGAGATACAGAGATGTTGGCTTGGGTGTCTTCTCCGAAGATAGAGGGAAGTGACTAGATCTGAGCCACGATTGAGGTCAGGTTGAAGTCGAACAACGATTGAGGTCGGGTTCAGTTCCGATTACGAAAAAAGAGAATAAAAAAGGTAAAAAGGTGGGGTTGGAAGGTGATGATGAGGAGTATAAACCATCTATATTGATGAGGGATCGAGCTCTTCTAGTGGATCAGATGATGAAGATGAAGATAAAGTTTGTGAGAAGGGTGGTTAGTTCAGATCTACCACAAAAAGGAAGGAAGGAAGGGTGTTTTGAGTTAGGTATAGTTAATCATGGTTTACACGTGTCAATATGTGGTGGCTTCCTACACTTCTCACATTAAGAAACTTTGTACCCTATACTTTCTCTTTTTTATTTAGCTATTTTATCAGGTATATGATTTGAGCATGTTTTTCAGATGGTAATGTAATAACCAACCATACACTTATCATTCAAAACTTTTATGAAGCTATATAGTTTTCCATTTAATTTATGAAAACTGCTATTAATAATCTGATCTTATCATTTGAGATGATTTCCTTTGTCATAAAAGATAATAGCAATTTATGGGTAGTTGTATCATGTTGGATGTTTGGTAGCTTTAAGAACTATATTTTTTTTTGTTTAGCTTTTTTATCAGGCTCGCGCTGTTGTTCGTCTAAATATTCCAGAAGATCATTCTCATCAATATCTTGACAAGATTATTGAACAGAATTTTCTAAAAGTAATCAGTGTCATTGCTGATTAATTTGAGATATTCAATTAAATTTATTTTAATTATGTCAGATTTAATATTTGGTTGCTCTATTATTGTTCAATTCGAAACCAATTACAGTTTCAAAAGTTAGCGTTGGATTAGCCTTCTCATACATGTTATTTTTTTACTTTGTTATAAACGATAATAGCAATTTGCGGGTGGTTTTTCCTAATGGATGTTTGGTAGCTTTAAGACCTATATTTTTTTTTGTTTAGCTTTTTTATTAGGCTCGCGCTGTTGTTCGTCTGAATATTCTAGAAGATCATTCTCATCAACATATTCAGAAGATCTTTATTTTGGTTTGAAGGTAATACCTCAAAAACTTTTGCATTTTGGCAAGTTGAAATATGACTCAAGCAGTGATTGATTGTGTAAAAAAAATTGTTACTCAGTGTTAAAGCCATCCGTATACGCCATCCCCAACCCCAAGATCCATATTTATCACACATGAAAATGGGTTATGTTTATAGTAATAAGATATGAACTCTATGTTTTGTTCTTTTTTTGTGAGTTATGCGTTTTATAGTCTTGCTTTGAAGCTACATGCTCTTGTGCAGTGGCGAGGCTTAGTTGTGGCGGGAGAGGCCCCCCCCCCCCGAATTTTCGTGCAGAAGTTCCGATTATATAGTATTTGTATAGAAAATTTTGTAAATATAGGGTTTCAACCCCCCGAAACTGGTTTTCGACCCCCCGAAACTAGTGACTTTTGACCCCGGTGATTTCCGACCCCCCGAACCTTTGGATCAAGCTTCGCCACTGCTCTTGTGGAGAGTGAAAATGTAAAGAAAGTGGTATGATTTTTTGGTTTATTTACCTTTTTAAATTTAAGTTTTAGTTTTGTTTCATCTGTCTTCTTGAACATCTTGATAACATCAGACACGTTGACAAATTAAACGATGATAAATGATTTTTTTTTATTTCTAAAATTGCATAATAGACTCTATTTAACTAGGTAGTTGTAGCTATATATATATAGAAGTTATCATGTAGCAACACAACTTTTCATGGGACCTTGTAATTATGAAACAACCTCTACACTTTAAGGATGCCTCCATCCTTCATTAGTTGAAACAGCTATTTGAAAACCAAATTGTATTCAATTTTGGGAGACAATCACTTCAATTTTCAAAATCAAAATTTCGAGCACTTAGTTATGCTTTTAAACAAACAGTTGGTGGGTGCTTTAAAGCCCGGAAAAAAACATTTGAAATTGAGACAATGTTTAGTAAAACTTTTGTGTTTAAATGGGATAAAGTATAAACATCCTGATAAAAGAAACGTGACATAAGAAAAAGAACTACGTTATTTGCGATGCATGATGGCTACAAAACAATCGGGTTCAGAATGTTGGATGCAAAATAATAATAAAAATAAGGATAATTGATTCTATCTACAATGCAGAAGCAGTTGAAATGAATGTGACAGATTGTCGCCTCCACTGCAACGTGTAGGTTCTCACTACAATATCTCGCTCGCATAAAAAAAATTGTACCAGACACACAGGGGTTCGCACGCGATTCTCTCGCAGCAAAGCACGGGTTCCCCACAAGTTATCTATAATAAACCAATATAAGTTTAGATACGTCTCTTTTATTAAAGCAATCTATATTTGGTTTTCCATCTCTTTCTCATATTTAATTATGGATACTTATTTTTTTTATTAATGATATTATTTCTCCAACTTAATTGATAATACTTATTTTTAATTAAAGATATTATTTATTTCTATACTACTTAATCATAGATTTTTTTTTTGAAAGGTTAATTTCATTTCAAAAACGCCACAAGAGGTCCTCAAAGCGAAGACCCAAGGGCACTAAAAACGGCATTACAACATGTTTAAAGGAGAAGTACACCAACCATTCCACTCTATATCTTTCATTTTGGACCTATTTGGGATCCAAAAATACGAAGTTGTTTTTATGACCTCCACGACTTCAATCAGTCTCCGGCTTTTTCGGTTGAAGCTTCTTGTGACACCCGGCATGTTTGGCTTAAACATATTAGTAACATCTAAGTCTACCTTAGCGAGAAACGTTTATAAACAAACTTAACTGGGTTAGTTGAGTCGGGTCAAGTTAGGATTGTCCAGGGTACAATGATCTGGAGGATCATTGGGAGTCGTTTTGGTAATACACTAGTACCGGGTTCCGTTGTTGGTGACATTACATGAACTAATTAAGTATATGTATAGATTATGGGTCATGTGGTGGATTATATACATAGATGTGTTTAAATGATGTGTAAATGATTATCTGTGGTTAAATATGTTAAATATAAATTAAGGATGCATGCTTATGTGTTAAGATGTGTTAGAATGCGTTAAACACGACAAACTGAAAAACTAGTTAAAAAGGAGTTCTGGTTCGACCACTTCGAGTGGTCGAAGGAGAACATTGTGCCTGGTTTGACCCTTTGTAAATGGGCGAACCTGGGGAGTGAAATTGAAAGATAACCTTATGGTTATTAGTCGGAACACTTATGTGAACATTTTGATACATCTCCGGTAGAGGGATTATCAAGGGCTAAACATCTTTACTTGTAATCGAAGAACGCTATTTAAGGTGAGTTCACGGCCCCACTTTTACTGTTTTTAACTTTTGGGGGAGAAAACATTTCCTAAACTATTTTGGTAACATATGTCATACTATGGTTTTAACTTTGTATTGCTATACGATCTTTGGAAGTCCGGGGGAAACCATGAATGTGCGGGGATGCACAACGGGGGAAATGTGGATAGATCTATTGGGCGTGACCTGCCCCACTCGTCGGCTTGGAGGGCCGGGCGGGTGCATATTGTCTCGAACAGGAACATTCTCATGCTGAACATACGGGCTGCTTAAACATGCTAAACATTGCTAAACGTGTCTAGTAATGGTTTCCAATCGTAGTAGTAATAAAACATACGCCTAGCTAGCGTACTTGGTAACATTGATATAGTATGGACATGGTAACGTTTTGGTAACATATTGAACAAACCTGTGAACTCACCAGCATTATATGTTGACATCTTTTTGGCATGCTTTTCTCAGGTCACTAAGGTAGCAACAAATGGAACTAGGCGCACGGGTCTGCATTGGCGTCTAGGCATAGTTGCACGTTTTGTAATAAAAGAGTTTTTGAATAACTTTTGGGATGATAGCATAGTTGATTAAATGCTACTTAAACGCTTCCGCTTATAAAATTGTTGGTTATGTCTCTTTACGTTTTTCATATAGAGTTGTTTATTGTGATTGTTGACTTGGATCCTGGTTTGTCATGCGCCTCGCGGTAAAACCCCGCAAGTGGAAATTTGAGGGTGTGACACTTCTATTATTCCTCTCGTTCCATATCGCCCACATGGAAGTAATAATAATGCCTTTCAAGGCGTATGAAGTTTGACTCGAAAACGCTTGTGATTCCACTATCTGTAGGAGATCCGGAACATCAAACAGAATCATCGGGGCTATACGACACCATCCTTGAATCCTAGACCAAATCTCTGATGTAAAAAAGCAACCGGTGAATAAGTGCAGTAATGTCTCTTCGTCCGAGTTACAAAGCACACATGTATTATTCTGCAATGGGACTCCCCTTTTGAGTAATTCTGTCTTCGTTGGTAGGCGGTTAAGCGTGGCTCTCCATGCCATTATTTTGCACTTCAAAGGAACCCATCCGCACCAACTAAACTTCCAGCTGTTTGTGTTTACAAAATCATTCGACAACAACCTTTTGGCCCTGCTTACTGAAAACATACCATTTGGATCAGCAGTCCATTTCCATATATCTTTACCTCCTATAAATTCGAAATCATGTATGTCCGATAACAAACTGAACAGCTCGGCAATCTGCTGAGGTGAGGAGGGGACTGCAGACCAGTCCCAAGACAGTGTTTTGCAACCGTTAATAACCTTCATTCTATCCGCAATAGTCACCCACTTATGCTTTTCAATTCTGAACAGATTCGGGTAGATTTTTCGGAGTGGTTCATCATAAATCCATGCGTCTACCCAAAAATGAAACGTTTTCCCATCACCCACTGTTCCAATAAAATAACTATTGAGCGAAGTGCCATTCCAAATTATCTTTTCTCCTGTTTTAACAATGGATTTCCAGCATCCGTGTGTCGAGGGGGAGCATGGAAGCATAGTCCAAGAACTACTCGAACCATGACATCCCACCAACACTTTCTTCCATATTGTTGCGCCTTCTTTCCTAAAACGCCAAGACCATTTAAGAAGAAGGGCGTCATTAACATGTTGTAATTTGGAGAGCCCCAAACCCCCAGATTTCTTAGGGGTCGTAACAACGTCTCAAGCCACCCAATTTACTTTTTTATCTTCGCTAAAACCGGCCCAAAGGAAACGTCTCATAATCGCCTAATCATAGATAATTATTTTTTAATCAAAGGTAGTATAGATAATTATTTTTTAATCATAGATAATTTATTATTAACAAGGGAAACCCCCAGATTTCTTAGGGGTCGTAACTACTTAATCATAGATAATTATTTTTTAATTAAAAGTAGTTATATATTATTAACCAAATAAATATAATATAAAATAAAGTATTAATACTTTAAATCAACGTGTAATTTTTACTTAAAAATTCCCTAAGTTCAAACTTTTGTTAACTAAAATACTAAAAATGAAAAATAATGAAGATAATTGTTTTTATAAACGATATCTAAAAATTTTCAAGTACTTGATGCGGTTGGATGATAAATAATAGTAAAAATATAATATGTTAAACTAGCTTATATCCCGAAAGCTTTCCAGGATAGACAAATCTAATATAAAGTGATAAAATGTGTGTTATGATGTAACACAGAAATTAATGTAATAAAATATGAGGGAACAAACAATTTTAGTTATATGAATAAAAATAAAAATGTATATTAAAAAAATGTACATTTGGTGAGGAACAGAAGCAGAAGCAACCATTGTAGGGCATAATTGAGGCAATAGTCTTGAAGGCGTGGCATTCTTTTATACTAGTTTTAGTATTAGTGACTTACCTAGATATGACTAATGAATTAACTAAACACATTGTGTCTTTTTTTCCTGTATGAACAAAAACCCAAAAAAGGAGTCGTTTTTTTTTTGTTTTTATTATAACACTATGATACTTAGTGAAAAGATAATATAACACTAGTTAATTTGATGTAATTATTTTTAAAAATGTCTCATATATAAAAATTTTTAACGTTTAAAAATTATGGGGGAAACATGAGAGAAAAAAAACTTTTTGAGGGAAGGGGGAAGAAACTTCACATAGTGCAATGTGTCACTCAAAAGCATTTTTTTTATTTATTTTATTTAGCCCTACCTAATGTCATATGGCACACTTAAGAGGGGTGATGACCTAAATAAACACCATATCAGCAAATAGGGCTTTCTTTTATTGTATATGTAGATAATAACAAAAATATGTGGTATTAAAAAATCAATGTTAATTCCCGTTTGAAAAAAAATGTTTTAAAAATTAACTTAACTAAATTTATAACTATATATATATATATACACATATATCTTGATGACTGTATTGTAACACCCTAAACCATTAGAATTGAAAATGTGCATCGCAAATACGAACTAGAAAATTTCTTGCTTTATAAAAACAATTTTGAATGTTTGGAAACCAGATCTAAGAGCTATTTTAGGTGTTACATCTTTTATTTGGTTACGTGTTTGTGACCACGTACAATCCGTGTCCTTGCTCGATTTATATCCTTTCCTTGCTTTACTAGGTAGACAAGACAACATGCAATAACCACATAAATGTTTCGTTAGTTCATTAAGTGACTTCATGCAAATTACTCACAATGTGGAAATAACATCCAACAATACTCAGTAATCATGTTCAAACGCCTTTTGCAAGTTCGGGTCTGATATCTGGATCCTAACCTCCAATTTCCAAGCATTAATACTTACATACCTACATCTTTATTACCATTCTCATAATAAAGGATTAATAACACTACAATACATGCATGCGTACAATTCCCTTACACAACTTATCTTGACTCGTCATGTTATTCTTCCTTCATGTATTCACTAGGACAAACATGACGTTTCCAGTCCTATACTCAATCTACACATAATGACCAACCTTTACATACACAAAACTCTCACACAAACCCAGGTATAAGTACCCATACATACATCACATTACTCAATCTACAAAAGCATAACAAACCTAGTTACCGTACTTGTTACCATATATACACACATATCCATTTAATTACATACACACGCATCATTTCGTACGTATGTCATATTTGCAAATCCGACGTTCCTATTACAATCCTACACCCATACCTAGCATTCACAAAGTCCAACAATGCTTGCCGATGCGATAGACGCGAATACGGATTGCGCGTATAAGCTAAACATCAAAGCACACGAAAAACGGACAATAATCCGGTGGGGGGGACGCAAGATGGTGCACACAGCGCAAAGTGCGCTGGCCACCTTGCGCCCCCTATCTAACCACATCAGAAGGTCAGCGCAAGCTGGCAAGGAACCATCGCAAGGTGCTCTGACGTGCTCTGACCTTGTGCCCCTGAACGGTTTTGCTACTAACTTTGAGGGTTTCGCACAAAATCAAAGATATTGACACCCCAAAGCAATATAAACTTAACCTTAGCCTTGTTGAAGCCTCAAAGGACAGATTTTTATAGTCCCATTCGGTTTTCTAACATTCATACAAATCATTTTGCTAAGTTATATATCTATCAATAACTCGTTCTCAAGCATAGATAAACTACATTTAATCCATTGCTACCTTCCTTACCTTGGCATCATTATTAATGTTCCATCCTTTCATGATTCCCATTCTTCTTACACACACGTATATATGTATAAATTCATTTATCTAAATGGAAGTTGTTTTCAGGAATCACTTACCGCAAGTCCTCCAAATTCATGCTTGTACACTTGCCCCATCTTGACCCATTATCCTTCCATGCTTGAGTTCATCATTCATATCCATAAGCTTTAAACATGAAGACATCCATCTAATTCATACCTGTGACACCTGGCAAATTCGGGTTAACAACGTTGTCTAGATGAAAGTCTACCTTAGCGAGTCACGCGTATATTGTACTTAACTGGGTTAGTTAAGTCGGGTTATGGTTCGGGAACTATTGGTTAGTCTAGAAGATCATTGGATGTTGGTCTAGAGGTTCGTTAGATGTCAGTCCTTAACCAAGTGTACAAACGGTGACGATTTGTAGGATCGTCAGGGCATACGGAACGTACGAGTCTCGAGTCCCGGGAATTGGTGAACGAGTGTAAATATGTGTATTTACTTGTGTTATGTGTTTACAATCATTATATGACTTGTCGGTATGTTAATATGTGTTAACATATGTTAAAACGGGGTTTAACGCGCAAAACGCACCAAACCAGCCCCTATAGGCGATTAGGGAGGCCTAATCGCCTATAAGGGAGGCGAGTAGGCATCAATAGGGGCGAGTAGGAGCCCAATCGTGTGATGTTAAGGGCGATTAGGCCCACTCACATGCACATTCATGCGATTAGCAGCCCTAATCGCATGAAACTGCTGCACAATCGCTAGTTACGGGCTGGACGACTAGAAACGCCTATAAATACAATGCTTAACCTCCTAAACTTCCTAATATCAACCCTAGTCGTCCCATAACCGCCCCAAACACATAAACAACCTCTGGAAGGCGATTTTGATCAAAAACACAAGGTTTCAAGGTCTAATCATCATTCTTTCATAATCCTAAGGTTTGATTCTCATCCATAACACTTTGTAAACGTTTTTAATAAATCCCTAATGGTCCAGACCTGTTCATAAACGAAAAAGCTTTCTGAAAAATCGTCAATAAGGGTTGTTAATCGGATTATAACTAATATACATGCGTTATGGGTGTGTATGATTAGAAAGATAGGATTTTTATGATTCTTGATGATGATTTGATGTGTTATCATGCTAGGTCAGAATTGATATTGATAGTATGATGATAGAAATCTCAGTAATTGGATAATAGGGTTATGATTACATGTGTTAGTTTGATGTTGCATGCTATGTGAATGGTGTTTGGATTGCTTTGGTTGCATGCAGGACTGATTATACGAGGTTGAACGAAGGGTTTCGGGTTAAACATGTTTAGGATAGTGTTTGGGATGATATTGGGTAGTTACACACGTTCTGGATCTGATTTGGAGTGTTAAACGCGCGAAAAACCGGAACAGCATGGTTACAGGCGAGTAGCAATGCTAATCGCCTATAACTCATGCGATTGGGGTGCTAATCGCCAATAATATCATGTGATTAGCCCCAATCGCCTATAATTTCATGTGATTAGCCCCAATTGCTAGTAAGTTCATGTGATTAGCCCCAATTGCTAGTAAGTTCATGTGATTAGCCCCAATTGCTAGTAAGTTCATGTGATTAGCCCTAAATGCTAATAATTTCATATGGTATAGCCCAATCGCCTATAATAGTGGCGATTAGGATTCCTAATTGCTAGTTGACCAACCTAAATGCTAGTTGACTTTTCCTAATCGCGTGTACTGCTGCAGTAAGTGTAAATTAGCATTCCGAGGACCGATTTGACATGTAGAAACATGCTAGGAACCCCGTAACATGTCTAATAACTTGGTAACATATATTTGGATGTATTTCGGTGATACGTGAACTATGTGCTATAACTTGTTGTGTGTTAACGTATGTTAAGTGTACTTGCGTTATTGTACGTTTTGGAGCGTAAACATAACACGGGGAGTCTCGGGTCACCAATGGGATGTCGAGTCTTGTACTTTGGGTCGGTTAAACAGTCACGGTGTTTTCAAACGAACTTGGTTATGGTCTGGACATCTAGGGACTAATTAACCTACGGGTTATTAGTCTAAGTACTTGTAACTGTCGTATGTTAGGTCGCCGCTTTACGGGACTAGCATAGCAGCTGAGTTTACTCGGGTTTAGGAGTAACGGAACTTAAGGTGAGTTTACGGCCCCTCTTTTAAATTGGTTTCATACTTTCGGGGGAGAAAACATGTGTTAAAACTATATTTTGGGAACTACTGTCATACTATGGGTTTCTGTTGTGTACTACACGATCTTTGGAAGTCCCGGGGGGAACCATGAATGTGCGGGTTTGCACAACGGGGAAATGTGAATAGCGCTATTGGGAGTGACCAACCCCGCTCGTCGACTTGGAGGGTCGGCGGGTGCATATTGTCTCAAACAGGAACAACAGGAACAACAGGAACATACATCGGGCATACTTTTGGTATTCGAGTTAGTAATGGTTTTCCAATCGTGGTAGTAACAAAACGTACGCCTAGCTAGCGTATACTGGTTTTCTATTTGTTATAGTATGGACAGGTGGACTTGGTACTTGGATACAAAACCTGTAAACTCACCAGCATTTTTGTGCTGACGTAAACTTTTACATGTTTTCTCAGGTCGCTAAGGTAGCACGACTGGACTAGGGCGCACGCGTCTGCACGGCGTCTTACTAGGGTTGCATGGTCTTTTGAACATTGAACTATTATTTCATTGTTGAGTACTGTTTTTGAATAAGCTTCCGCTGTAAACGGGATTTTAAACTATGTTTTGAAATTGCATTTTAATTCATTTAGACTTGTTTATTGTGATCGTTGGTTTGGATCCTGGTTTGTCATGCGCCTCGCGGTAAAACTCCGCAAGTGGATTTTGAGGGTGTGACAGATTGGTATCAGAGCCAATGGTTATAGTGAACTAGGACTGCATGTAGAGTCTAGTCTATAGCCGAGTCGCACACACTAGACGATCACATGGTACTAAACGTTATAGTGGTTTACGTATGGTCTTGTCGGGGTGTCTCTAAATCATTGGTCTTTCTACGTTACATCATCCGTTCTATCTTAGGTTGGATTACTTGTTTTCTAGGCAGTGTGGTCTATTGGGGTAACTCATGTGCTCTTGAGATTTGTCCAAGGCTCGGACATCTCCCTTTCGCACTCCAATAGAAACACTTGTCATGAACTACCGTAGTATTACGGTGTATAGCTAAGAGTCTATGTTCGGTGATTTGAACTTTGAACTAGGAGAACACTAGGAGGACCATGTAGAGCGTTTTATCATTTTGGGTGCACACAAAATCATAAAACGAAATGCATGGAAGCACTAGTGAGCTCTGGGTTTGAGGGGATAGTCCTGGATTGGATCTAGCTTTGCTCTTGTGAACATTAGTGGTTATCTTTAACTGCGAAACTAAATTTTCTCGTTCTTTCTGCCAGAATCATGTCTGGAGTGCGTGGAGGACGTGGAGGTGGTCGCAATGGTGGACGTGGTGGTGGTCGTGGTGGTGCTGGTGGTCGTGGTGGAGGTATTAACCTATCACAGGCTGATCTGAACAACTTGCTCCAGGCTGCCTTTCAGTTAGGGCACAACGGTGGTGGTAAGTTGTTTTATCTGTTTTCTTTGCCTCATTGGTGAACCTTGCTTACGTTATTCGTGGTTTCTCATACGTTTCATTTCAGGTGGTCCTGTTGACCCACCCCCACCCATGTGCACCTACAAGATGTTCCGGGACTGCAAGCCCCAGGAATTCTCTGGCACCGAGGGTGCGGTTAGCTTGCTTAGGTGGTTGGAGAAAGTGGAGTCGGTATTTCTGATGTGTAACTGTCTCCCAGAAGATCGGGTGAAGTATTCTGCTGCGTTGTTTCAGGACGTGGCATTGACTTGGTGGAATGGTATCACCCAGAACATGGGGATTGGGGAGGCATATGCTATGCCATGGGAGAACTTTGTGCAGTTGCTGAAGCGGGAGTATTGCCCGAGGGAAGAGGTACAGAAGCTGGAGCATGAGGTGTGGAACCTCAAGATGACTGGATCGGAAATCGAGAAGTATACTGTGAGGAGGAATGAGTTGGCAGTGCTGTGTCCCGATCTGCACGTGCCAGAGTATCGTAAGATTGAACATTATGTCTCAGGGTTAGTGCCGGAAATTGCAGGGTTGGTAGCTGCTGGAAATCATCCTACTTATGCGGAGGTAGTTCGATCGGCACATAGGATGACTAACTTAAAGGTGAATGAGGGGATTTTGCCTGCGAAAGGTTCAACTGTTAAGGCTCCAGAGAACAACAAGCGCAAGTGGGAAAATGACGGGAAAGGGTCTGGGTCTACACAGCAGGGTAAAAGGTTTGATAATGGGGGTTCATCTTCTTCGGGTAACAAGCAGGGTGGTTATGCGGGAAAACTGCCCAAATGCAACAAATGTGGACGCCATCACCAAGGGAACTGCGATAGTAACCGTTGTCACCGCTGCCAGCGAACTGGGCACTATGCTAAGGATTGTCGGGCTACACTTCCATCGACTCAGGCTCCGACTAACAGCTCAGCTCCGACTACTCAGGGGACTACAGGGAAACAAGGATGCTACAACTGTGGTGACACTGGGCATTACAAGAAGGATTGCCCAAAACTGAAACAGGGTGGGAACAACGGGAATGGTAACAACGGGGGCGGCGGCAGAAATGCACGTGCCTTCGTCATTGGAGCCGCTGAGGCTAGACAGGACCCTAATACAGTCACCGGTACGTTTCTTCTCAATAATCATTCTGTTAGCGTGTTATTTGATTCTGGTGCCGACAAGAGTTTTGTATCCATGGATGTTAGTCGACTGCTAGATGTAGTACCTGTACCATTAGAGACCAAGTATATTATTGAGTTGGCTGACGGTAAAACGATTGAAGCTACTAGTGTTCTTCGGGAGTGTCAGTTAGAGTTGTCGGGTTTATCGTTTCCCATCGATCTTATGCCGGTACCATTGGGTAGTTTTGACGTTGTGGTAGGAATGGATTGGTTATCTTTGTATCGCGCGGAGATCGTCTGTTACGATAAGGTTATTCGGATTCCTCTCCCTGATGGAGAATTTCTTTCTGTGTACGGTATCAAGGGTGGTGTTCCGCTAAACATCATCTCTAGCATGAAAGCCCTTAAGTGTCTTCGAAAGGGTTATCCAGCCGTTTTGGCGCTTTTATCTGTTTCCACTAGTGATGAGAAGAAGATTGACGACATTCCGGTGGTACGCGAGTTTCCTGATGTTTTTCCCGATGATTTATCTGGTCTTCCTCCTCATCGTCAAGTCGAGTTCGGTATTGATCTTGTACCAGGGGCTGCTCCTATTGCTCGGGCCCCCTACCGTCTTGCACCTCCCGAGATGCAGGAATTGTCTAGCCAGTTACAGGAACTCTTGGACAAGGGTTTCATCCGACCAAGTTCTTCCCCTTGGGGAGCCCCGATTTTATTTGTCAAGAAGAAGGATGGGAGTTTCCGATTGTGTGTAGACTACAGAGAGCTGAACAAATTGACCGTCAAGAACCGTTATCCTCTTCCACGTATTGATGATCTGTTCGATCAGCTTCAGGGTTCTAGTTATTATTCCAAGATCGATTTGAGGTCCGGTTATCACCAGCTGCGCGTCAGGGAGGCTGACGTTGCAAAAACTGCTTTTCGAACACGTTATGGCCATTTCGAATTCTTGGTCATGCCTTTCGGTCTCACGAACGCACCGGCGGTTTTCATGGACTTGATGAACCGCGTCTGTAAACCATATTTGGACAAATTCGTCATTGTGTTTATTGATGACATTCTGATCTACTCCAAGAACGAGACCGAACACGGGGAACATCTGCGGTTAGTTTTGGAACTCTTGCGACGGGAGCAACTTTACGCCAAGTTCTCAAAGTGTGACTTTTGGTTACGCGAAGTTCAATTCCTAGGACATGTGGTTAATGAACTAGGAATTCATGTCGATCCAGCTAAGATCGAAGCGATCAAGGACTGGGGAGCACCAAAGACGCCAACTGAGGTGCGGCAATTCCTAGGCCTTGCGGGCTACTATCGTCGTTTCATTCAGGGGTTCTCGAAGATTGCTCAACCCCTCACCACTCTCACTCAGAAGGATAGGAAGTTCGACTGGGGTGAATCACAAGAGTCAGCGTTTGAAGAACTGAAGTCTAAACTGTGTTCTGCTCCTATTTTGTCTTTACCTGAGGGTTCTGATGATTTTGTCGTTTACTGTGATGCTTCCATTCATGGACTCGGTTGCGTGTTGATGCAACGCGAGAAAGTGATTGCGTATGCTTCTCGTCAACTCAAAGTGCACGAGAAGAACTACACAACTCATGACTTGGAGTTGGGTGCCGTGGTATTCGCGTTGAAAATTTGGAGACATTACTTGTACGGTACCAAATGCACCATCTACACCGATCACAAGAGTCTCCAACACATTTTCGACCAACAACACTTGAACATACGGCAGCGTCGCTGGATCGAACTTTTGAACGACTATGATTGTGCTATTAAGTACCATCCTGGCAAGGCGAATGTTGTAGCAGACGCCTTGAGCAGGAAGGAATCTACTAAACCTCGTCGTGTTCGGGCGTTGCAGCTCACCATTCATTCGTCGTTACCTGATCAACTCCGTTCTGCCCAGATAGAAGCTTTGAAGGAGGAAAACCTTAAAGCTGAAACTATGCACGGTGCCGACAAGCACCTAGAGCGAAGGCCTGATGGCCTGCACTATTTCGCAGAACGCATATGGGTTCCTTTATTCGGGGGACTACGGGAGCTTGTTCTTGATGAGGCTCATAAGTCCCGGTATTCTATTCATCCTGGTTCAGATAAGATGTACCAAGATCTGAAGGTGCTTTACTGGTGGCCGAACATGAGGTCGGACATAGCCTCATACGTGAGCAAATGCTTGACCTGTGCTAAGGTCAAGGTGGAATACCAGAAACCGTCGGGTCTCTTGCAACAACCTGAAATTCCGGAATGGAAATGGGAACGGATTACTATGGATTTTGTCACACAACTTCCTAAGTCACCAAGCGGGAATGACAAGATATGGGTGATTGTCGATCGGTTGACGAAATCAGCTCATTTTCTTGCTATTAAGGAGACCGACACCATGGATCGTTTGGCTCGTCTTTACTTGAAAGAAGTTGTTTCTAAGCACGGGGTACCAGTTTCTATTATCTCGGATCGTGACTCCTATTTTACTTCTCACTTTTGGAAGTCTTTGCACAAGGCTTTGGGTACCCAACTAGACATGAGTACAGCTTACCATCCACAGACTGACGGTCAGAGTGAGCGTACGATTCAAACTTTAGAAGACATGCTGCGGGCATGTGTGATCGATTTTGGGAAGGGTTGGGAAGCTCATCTGCCGTTGGTAGAATTCTCGTACAACAACAGTTATCACACGAGCATCAAGGCTGCTCCGTTCGAAGCACTGTACGGACGGAAATGCCGTTCTCCTCTTTGTTGGGCTGAAGTGGGTGAGAGTCAACTCACTGGGCCTGAACTAGTGTACGAAACTTCGGAAAAGATCGTACAGATTCGAAATCGCTTGGCGGCGGCACGGGACCGACAAAAGAGTTATGCTGATCAGCGTCGCAAACCACTGGAGTTCCAAGTCAATGACAAGGTACTTCTAAAAGTCTCACCGTGGAAGGGCGTCATACGCTTTGGGAAGCGTGGCAAACTCAATCCGCGATATGTCGGCCCATTTACGATCCTGGAACGGATTGGGCCGGTGGCATATCGACTTGATCTACCGACGGAGCTCGGTAACGTACATAACGTCTTTCACGTGTCAAACTTGAAGAAGTGTCTGGCTGACGAGTCTCTCATCGTTCCACTGGAAGAGATCAAGGTTGATGATCGTCTTCGGATTGTGGAAGAACCTGTGGAGATCCTTGATTACAAGATTCGTAGCCTGCGTCACAGCAAGATTCGTATCGTTAAGGTTCGGTGGAACTCGAACCGGGGACCGGAATATACATGGGAACGGGAGGATCAGATGAAGTCTAAGTATCCTCATCTCTTTCCTAAGGAAGCGTTCGAGTCGAGACATGTCTCTTCGGCAGCTGAATGAATCTCGGGTCGAGATTCCTTTTAACGTGGGGATGATGTGACAACTCGGGTAAATCTCTCTTTTGGTTTCTATCTTTTGTTTGTTCCTTCGTTATTTCTTTTGTTCTTTCTGTAATTGTACAAATTTTCGGGACGAAAATTCTTTTAACGTGGGGATGATGTGACACCTGGAAAATTCGGGTTAACAACGTTGTCTAGATGAAAGTCTACCTTAGCGAGTCACACGTATATTGTACTTAACTGGGTTAGTTAAGTCGGGTTATGGTTCGGGAACTATTGGTTAGTCTAGAAGATCATTGGATGTTGGTCTAGAGGTTCGTTAGATGTCAGTCCTTAACCAAGTGTACAAACGGTGACGATTTGTAGGATCGTCAGGGCATACGGAACGTACGAGTCTCGAGTCCCGGGAATTGGTGAACGAGTGTAAATATGTGTATTTACTTGTGTTATGTGTTTACAATCATTATATGACTTGTCGGTATGTTAATATGTGTTAACATATGTTAAAACGGGGTTTAACGCGCAAAACGCACCAAACCAGCCCCTATAGGCGATTAGGGAGGCCTAATCGCCTATAAGGGAGGCGAGTAGGCATCAATAGGGGCGAGTAGGAGCCCAATCGTGTGATGTTAAGGGCGATTAGGCCCACTCACATGCACATTCATGCGATTAGCAGCCCTAATCGCATGAAACTGCTGCACAATCGCTAGTTACGGGCTGGACGACTAGAAACGCCTATAAATACAATGCTTAACCTCCTAAACTTCCTAATATCAACCCTAGTCGTCCCATAACCGCCCCAAACACATAAACAACCTCTGGAAGGCGATTTTGATCAAAAACACAAGGTTTCAAGGTCTAATCATCATTCTTTCATAATCCTAAGGTTTGATTCTCATCCATAACACTTTGTAAACGTTTTTAATAAATCCCTAATGGTCCAGACCTGTTCATAAACGAAAAAGCTTTCTGAAAAATCGTCAATAAGGGTTGTTAATCGGATTATAACTAATATACATGCGTTATGGGTGTGTATGATTAGAAAGATAGGATTTTTATGATTCTTGATGATGATTTGATGTGTTATCATGCTAGGTCAGAATTGATATTGATAGTATGATGATAGAAATCTCAGTAATTGGATAATAGGGTTATGATTACATGTGTTAGTTTGATGTTGCATGCTATGTGAATGGTGTTTGGATTGCTTTGGTTGCATGCAGGACTGATTATACGAGGTTGAACGAAGGGTTTCGGGTTAAACATGTTTAGGATAGTGTTTGGGATGATATTGGGTAGTTACACACGTTCTGGATCTGATTTGGAGTGTTAAACGCGCGAAAAACCGGAACAGCATGGTTACAGGCGAGTAGCAATGCTAATCGCCTATAACTCATGCGATTGGGGTGCTAATCGCCAATAATATCATGTGATTAGCCCCAATCGCCTATAATTTCATGTGATTAGCCCCAATTGCTAGTAAGTTCATGTGATTAGCCCCAATTGCTAGTAAGTTCATGTGATTAGCCCCAATTGCTAGTAAGTTCATGTGATTAGCCCTAAATGCTAATAATTTCATATGGTATAGCCCAATCGCCTATAATAGTGGCGATTAGGATTCCTAATTGCTAGTTGACCAACCTAAATGCTAGTTGACTTTTCCTAATCGCGTGTACTGCTGCAGTAAGTGTAAATTAGCATTCCGAGGACCGATTTGACATGTAGAAACATGCTAGGAACCCCGTAACATGTCTAATAACTTGGTAACATATATTTGGATGTATTTCGGTGATACGTGAACTATGTGCTATAACTTGTTGTGTGTTAACGTATGTTAAGTGTACTTGCGTTATTGTACGTTTTGGAGCGTAAACATAACACGGGGAGTCTCGGGTCACCAATGGGATGTCGAGTCTTGTACTTTGGGTCGGTTAAACAGTCACGGTGTTTTCAAACGAACTTGGTTATGGTCTGGACATCTAGGGACTAATTAACCTACGGGTTATTAGTCTAAGTACTTGTAACTGTCGTATGTTAGGTCGCCGCTTTACGGGACTAGCATAGCAGCTGAGTTTACTCGGGTTTAGGAGTAACGGAACTTAAGGTGAGTTTACGGCCCCTCTTTTAAATTGGTTTCATACTTTCGGGGGAGAAAACATGTGTTAAAACTATATTTTGGGAACTACTGTCATACTATGGGTTTCTGTTGTGTACTACACGATCTTTGGAAGTCCCGGGGGGAACCATGAATGTGCGGGTTTGCACAACGGGGAAATGTGAATAGCGCTATTGGGAGTGACCAACCCCGCTCGTCGACTTGGAGGGTCGGCGGGTGCATATTGTCTCAAACAGGAACAACAGGAACAACAGGAACATACATCGGGCATACTTTTGGTATTCGAGTTAGTAATGGTTTTCCAATCGTGGTAGTAACAAAACGTACGCCTAGCTAGCGTATACTGGTTTTCTATTTGTTATAGTATGGACAGGTGGACTTGGTACTTGGATACAAAACCTGTAAACTCACCAGCATTTTTGTGCTGACGTAAACTTTTACATGTTTTCTCAGGTCGCTAAGGTAGCACGACTGGACTAGGGCGCACGCGTCTGCACGGCGTCTTACTAGGGTTGCATGGTCTTTTGAACATTGAACTATTATTTCATTGTTGAGTACTGTTTTTGAATAAGCTTCCGCTGTAAACGGGATTTTAAACTATGTTTTGAAATTGCATTTTAATTCATTTAGACTTGTTTATTGTGATCGTTGGTTTGGATCCTGGTTTGTCATGCGCCTCGCGGTAAAACTCCGCAAGTGGATTTTGAGGGTGTGACAATACCCCCCATCCTGCCATCATTCAATCTCTTGCATTTCTTCTTTGATTTTTGTGTGATTAGGGTTTTGTTCTTGGCTCTAGAATGCCCCTTTGGGGCTAAATACGTATACACCCAAATGGGTCTTCTTGACCTTCTTATTTTGACCAATGGTTACATTGATGATCCCTCAAGTTTACCCCTTTTACAATTTTATTATGAAACTTAACTAACCAAGTTAGTTCCTAGTGTTATTTACTTACATGTTTAGATAACACAAACGAGGTCATTTCCATATTAGGACATAACCCACATTCTTATCATCTCATTTTATTATCCTTAAAAGGCTCATTCTACTATTTAATTCGTTTTGTCATTTCTTATTCACGCATAATATCGTAATTAAGCGAAACGGATTTTCGGGATGTTACAAGTCTACCACCCTTAAAGAAGGTTTCGTCCCCGAAACCTCTTTCATTACTACCATACCAGGAATTCTCTACTTATTTATTTACTCATTCATTTCATTAAAAGTTTCATGCCATGTCGCAAGCCCACATATAGACTATTAAAATAACTTTACTCGTGGCAAAACATATTTGTATGTTTTGTTCTTACGCTCTTATATTACAAGAGGCGTATTGCATTTATTAAACATAATAAATCGATTAGTTTCATATTTAAACCATAAATCCTACTTAGCCTTTCATTCCTACATTAGTCACAAGGCGTCCATCACGGGATTACTACAATATTCCACTATTAGCATTCCTTTTAAGTCCCTTCAACCAAGTAGTTAGTTAGACTATATATATATCGTAAACCTTAAATCATGGTTATCACTTTCACAACATACCTACTAGTTCATTCCCCATTCATTCTCACTTAACTTGAGAGTTAGGCATAATTCCATAGGCATTACTGAATCGGTACATCTACCATATACACCCCACCCCTTTTTAGTAAATTTCATAGCCATTCTGATCATGCTAATTTGTTTGTTACTTCATTTCATGTACTACTTACTGTAGAAACATATATCCATTGCTTAACAACACCGAGTCTAAACTAAAATTTCATAGCCTCTTCTTACTAATTTATGACCTTCGATCATTATCTTTATCTACTCATTATATTTATAGTTTAAATTAGGGGTTTTACTTCTTTTCCATTTAGGCATGCATACAAAACCCCATTCTATCTTTTCATGCAACTTTTTTTTCTTTCTTTTCTTGTTAAATTGAATCATCCACACGGGTCTTAGTATATAAGCTGTCCCGGTTCTCATAGATTATCTACTACATGCTCAACATGTAATTACGTTTACTTACCACACCAATAACTCACAATTGATTTCGTTCCATTCATGCAATCTTGTTAGTACTTGCGTTACACTTGCTAATTCAATCTACAAAAGCATAACAAACCTACTTACCATACTTGTTACCATATATACACACATATCAATTTAATTACATACACACGCATCATTTCATACTTATGTCATATTTGCATATCCGACATTCCTATTACAATCCTACACCCATACCTAGCATTCACAAAGTCCAACAATGCTTGCCGATGCGACATACGCGAATACGGATTGCGCGTATAAGCTAAACATCAAAATACACGAAAAACGGACAATAATCCAGTGGGGGGGGGTGCAAGATGCTCCACACCAGCGCAAGGTGCGATGGCCACCTTGCGCCCCCTTGTCTAACACATAAAAAGGTTAGCGCAAGCTGGCAAGGCACCTGCGCAAGGTGCTCTGACGTGCTCTGACCTTGCGCCCCTGAACGGTTTTGCTACTAACTTTGGGGGTTTCGCACAAAATCAAAGATATTGATACCCCAAAGCAATATACACTTAACCTTAGCCTTTTTGAAGCCTCAGAGGACAGATTTTTATCGTCCCATTCGGTTTTCTAACATTCATAGAAATCATTTTGCTAAGTTATATATATCTATCAATAACTCGTACTCAAGCATAGATAAACTACATATAATCCATTGCTACCTTCTTTACCTTGGCATCATTATTAATGTTCCATCCTTTCATGATTCCCATTCTTCTTACACACACGTATATATGTATAAATTCATTTATCTAAGCAGAAGTTGTGTTCAGGAATCTCTTACCTCAAGTTCTCCAAATTCATGCTTGTCCACTTGCCCCACCTTAACCCATTATCCTTCCATGCTTGAGTCCATCATTCCTATCCATAAGCTTTAAACATAAAGACATCCATCTAATTGATACCCCCTATCCTGCCATCATTCAATCTTTTGCATTTCTTCTTCAATTTTGGTGTGATTAGGGTTTTGTTCTTGGCTCTAGAATGCCCCTTTGGGGCTAAATACGTATACACCCAAATGAGTCTTCTTGACCTTCTTATTTTGACTAATAGTTACAATGATGATCCCTCAAGTTTACCCCTTTCACAATTTTATTATGAAACTAAACTAACCAAGTTAGTTCCTAGTGTTATTTACTTACATGTTTAGATAACACTAACGAGGTCATTTCCATATTAGGACATAACCCACATTCTTATCATCCCGTTTTATTATCCTTAAAAGGCTCATTCTACTATTTAATTCGTTTTGTCATTTCTTATTCATGCATAATAGCGTAATTAAGAGAAACGGATTTTCGGGATGTTACATGTATATATATTAACATATTATATTCTATTCAATTATTATAATACACAGGCGTTTTCAATCGTGAAATGCATATTTTTCTTAAGAGTTAATTGCAGTTTTCGTCCCTGTGGTTTGCCCAACTAACAGGTTCAGCACTAGTATAACACTCTGAATCCATGTGGTTTGTTGAGCTAACACTTTACATCACTCTTCTTAACGTCCGTTAGTTTGTCTGTTAGTTTATGAGTGAAATGACTATTCTACCCATGACGTACTATTCTACCCGTCAGTTTTCTTCTCCAACAACTCACCCACCCACCACCACCACCCTCCCTCTCCTCACCATCTCCCCTCCTTAGCACCAACCATCCCAATTACTAATCTTTCTAGAGCAGTTCCATTACCCCTGCTAATCAGCTTCATCCCAACATTATTAACCATTGTATAACCTACTACCCTCACTTTACACTACTAGACCCCTCATCAGAACCATTCTTCTATTGTTACTAAAACCCATAACCCATAACCATCGAATACCACTAATCTTCATTTATCCGTTCGTCTTCCATGTTGCAGTTTACCGAAAATCTTACCAGAACCTGCTCTCATCATCATCCACACACCACAATCATCTCTTTCACAATGATCACTTAACCATCACTACCCAAGCATCACTCATTACCACCAACCACTTTCTTAACCCTTGAATCAATAATTCCAACATTAATACCTTTTAGATCTGAAACACAAATGGGGTTACCGAACTCACCTTAGTCGTCGACACCACTGTGGAACTCATCGGAACCTGCGTCATCGTCACTTGTTGCCTCTGTTGTCGGAGTGGGGAGGGGGGGCAACCGGAGACTAGGACATTGCAGCGTAAGGTTGTCGTTGATTTTGGGGGAGGATGTTGTATAAAATGAAGCAGAGGTTGTATTATTTATTATTATTATTATTATTATTATTATTGTGGTGGAGAAGAGAGGAGAGGGTGAGGAGAGGGAGGGTGGCGGTGGAGATGGTGGTGGAGGTGGAGGTATTGTAGGTGGTGGTGGGTGGGTTGGTTGGAGAAGAAGACTGAGGGGTATAATAGTCATTTCACTCATAAACTAACAGAAAAACTAACGGGCGTTAATAAGAGCGTTGTAAAGTGTTAGCCCGACAAACCACATGGATTCATAGTGTTATACTCGTGCTGAACCTGTTAGTTGGGACAAACCACAGGGACGAAAACTGCAATTAACTCATTTCTTAAACATAACTATTTTTTATTAATTATATAACGTACATTTACCAAACCCGTATAATACACGGGATAGTAACCTATGTATGTAATATAGATTTAACAAAGCTGATGTACGCAAAAAAAGTTTATGTGTGATATATGCATATAACCTATATGCGAACTATAAGTAAAAGAAAAACTGGACGTATAATGTGAAATGGTCGAAGAAATTCAACAAATAGAGTTGTGGATTTGAATAAATTGTTCGATTTGTTGCCTCCCACTCATATAGGTCCAACTGAAATTAGGAGATGATGATCAGAGTGACCGGTGGGTCCTAGCCCATAAGCCTAGTTTGACTAAATTTGTTGAGCAAGATTAGCAATGGGCTAAACCCTAATTAGGGTTTCGCTATATTTCACACCTTGATTTTTCCGTCGGCTGTGAGCGTATGACACATTTACTACATAGCGGAATAATACATCTAAGACTTTATTAATTCTGAACGCCTTTACTAAGCCTCTGGGATCTCCAATCCCAATACATCGCTAATTTCCAATCGTGTCATTGCCAAAATCTAGACAGGAAAGACATGCTTAAAAAAGTCAACATAAAGTTGGTGAATTTAAGGTTTTATTTGTATTTCTCAGAAAACACTTTTTAGTTTAAATCACTCGGAAAATATTCGTAAAACATTTTAAGAAAGTTTATATTCATTACACGAAACGTTATTTGGGAAAAACCTTGTAAAACTCCTCTTGGAATCCTCGTTGGGTATTCCATTATATTTACCCTTCGGCTTGACTCACTTTATCGTATATTTCCCTCCCCATAAAGATAATTATACTAGGTTCTTGTCGATCTAACAACTACATTCAAAATGAGACTTTTTTCCCGTGGAATCCTCGCCGGGCATTCCACAATAACTTTTGAAAACTTTCTTTTTGTAAACTATTTCCCCCCTCAGATTCCTCACCGGACATCCGTAAATATCATTATGAAAACCATTTTCCGTGGCAAATCCCATCGACAAGTTCGTACTTAAAAGCGCAAATGACTAAACAAACAAAACAAACATTTTAACAACAAACATGTGAGAAATAGACACAAGGATTGACTATTGTAAGGAGTTACTAGTTCCTACAAAATTATGACGAGCAATACCTTGAGCCCATGACTAAACCAAGACACGCAATACCCTGCTAGTAGTTGTTTTTCGGAACATAACAACTTAGTTTCAGAATACGTGCACCCTACCTATACACAGTTACAAAACCAACGCATCGATTAGGGGTTGGCCTTGTCAGGCACCAATAGACTATCCAAATCCTTCGGTTTCGATTTCACACACACACAAACACGAATTAAGGTGTTTCCGACCTAAGTCGACATTGACGATGTAAGCATACCCTGAACACGGGGATGCGAGACCGCAGATTCTACAAACAATCCATTTGCATGCCAGCACTACCAATTAACTTGACACGTGTGCGCGTTCACAAGACGTCTAAACTTGAGTCGACAATCATTGGCGATACGCAATATTTCCTAAACATACTTATATACTTCATATAAATAAACACAATGTATAATCAAGTAAATTGTTCCTCAAAACCATGGAACTATGACTCAACTAAATTCTATGTGAATTTAGATTTCGCTGTCCAAAGCGATGACTCGCCGGTCACTAGTGAGATATGCCTAGCCATCACGTGCTATTATACCTTTCTATATTCAAATATAGAAGTTTCTTACTCACTATTCACATAAATAATGGTTTCTTATGCCAAAGAAACATAAGCTGAGCTAGCGTAATTTCATACACGAATAGTCATTAAACTTATCTGACAACTGTTGGAATTTCAATTCCTAGGCGTTCATGCTAAATTTTTAGTCTTTCCAGGATAGACAAATCTAATATAAAGTGATAAAATGTGTGTTATGATGTAACACAGAAATTAATGTAATAAAATATGAGGGAACAAACAATTTTAGTTATATGAATAAAAATAAAAATGTATATTAAAAAAATGTACATTTGGTGAGGAATAGAAGCAGAAGCAACCATTGTAGGGCATAATTGAGGCAATAGTCTTGAAGGCGTGGCATTCTTTTATACTCGTTTTAGTATTAGTGACTTACCTAGATATGACTAATGAATTAACTAAACACATTGTGTCTTTTTTTCCTGTATGAACAAAAACCCAATAAAGGAGTCGTTTTTTTTTTGTTTTTATTATAACACTATGATACTTAGTGAAAAGATAATATAACACTAGTTAATTTGATGTAATTATTTTTAAAAATGTCTCATATATAAAAATTTTTAACGTTTAAAAATTATGGGGGAAAACATGAGAGAAAAAAAACTTTTTGAGGGAAGGGGGAAGAAACTTCACATAGTGCAATGTGTCACTCAAAAGCATTTTTTTTATTTATTTTTTTTAGCCCTACCTAATGTCATATGGCACACTTAAGAGGGGTGATGACCTAAATAAACACCATATCAGCAAATAGGGCTTTCTTTTATTGTATATGTAGATAATAACAAAAATATGTGGTATTAAAAAATCAATGTTAATTCCCGTTTGAAAAAAAAAATGTTTTAAAAATTAACTTAACTAAATTTATAACTATATATATATATACACATATATCTTGATGACTGTATTGTAACACCCTAAACCATTAGAATTGAAAATGTGCATCGGAAATACGAACTAGAAAATTTCTTGCTTTATAAAAACAATTTTGAATGTTTGGAAACCAGATCTAAGAGCTATTTTAGGTGTTACATCTTTTATTTGGTTACGTGTTTGTGACCACGTACAATCCGCGTCCTTGCTCGATTTATATCCTTTCCTTGCTTTACTAGGTAGACAAGACAACATGCAATAACCACATAAATGTTTCGTTAGTTCATTAAGTGACTTCATGCAAATTACTCACAATGTGGAAATAACATCCAACAATACTCAGTAATCATGTTCAAACGCCTTTTGCAAGTTCGGGTTTGATATCTGGATCCTAACCTCCAATTTCCAAGCATTAATACTTACATACCTACATCTTTATTACCATTCTCATAATAAAGGATTAATAACACTACAATACATGCATGCGTACAATTCCCTTACACAACTTATCTTGACTCGTCATGTTATTCTTCCTTCATGTATTCACTAGGACAAACATGACGTTTCCAGTCCTATACTCAATCTACACATAATGACCAACCTTTACATACACAAAACTCTCACACAAACCCAGGTATAAGTACCCATACATACATCACATTACTCAATCTACAAAAGCATAACAAACCTAGTTACCGTACTTGTTACCATATATACACACATATCCATTTAATTACATACACACGCATCATTTCGTACGTATGTCATATTTGCAAATCCGACGTTCCTATTACAATCCTACACCCATACCTAGCATTCACAAAGTCCAACAATGCTTGCCGATGCGATAGACGCGAATACGGATTGCGCGTATAAGCTAAACATCAAAACACACGAAAAACGGACAATAATCCGGTGGGGGGGGGGGGGGGACGCAAGATGGTGCACACAGCGCAAAGTGCGCTGGCCACCTTGCGCCCCCTATCTAACCACATCAGAAGGTCAGCGCAAGCTGGCAAGGAACCATCGCAAGGTGCTCTGACGTGCTCTGACCTTGTGCCCCTGAACGGTTTTGCTACTAACTTTGAGGGTTTCGCACAAAATCAAAGATATTGATACCCCAAAGCAATATAAACTTAACCTTAGCCTTGTTGAAGCCTCAAAGGACAGATTTTTATAGTCCCATTCGGTTTTCTAACATTCATACAAATCATTTATCTAAGTTATATATCTATCAATAACTCGTTCTCAAGCATAGATAAACTACATTTAATCCATTGCTACCTTCCTTACCTTGGCATCATTATTAATGTTCCATCCTTTCATGATTCCCATTCTTCTTACACACACGTATATATGTATAAATTCATTTATCTAAATGCAAGTTGTTTTCAGAAATCACTTACCGCAAGTCCTCCAAATTCATGCTTGTCCACTTGCCCCATCTTGACCCATTATCCTTCCATGCTTGAGTTCATCATTCATATCCATAAGCTTTAAACATGAAGACATCCATCTAATTCATACCCCCCATCCTGCCATCATTCAATCTCTTGCATTTCTTCTTTGATTTTTGTGTGATTAGGGTTTTGTTCTTGGCTCTAGAATGCCCCTTTGGGGCTAAATACGTATACACCCAAATGGGTCTTCTTGACCTTCTTATTTTGACCAATGGTTACATTGATGATCCCTCAAGTTTACCCCTTTTACAATTTTATTATGAAACTTAACTAACCAAGTTAGTTCCTAGTGTTATTTACTTACATGTTTAGATAACACAAACGAGGTCATTTCCATATTAGGACATAACCCACATTCTTATCATCTCATTTTATTATCCTTAAAAGGCTCATTCTACTATTTAATTCGTTTTGTCATTTCTTATTCACGCATAATATCGTAATTAAGCGAAACGGATTTTCGGGATGTTACAAGTCTACCACCCTTAAAGAAGGTTTCGTCCCCGAAACCTCTTTCATTACTACCATACCAGGAATTCTCTACTTATTTATTTACTCATTCATTTCATTCAAAGTTTCATGCCATGTCGCAAGCCCACATATAGACTATAAAAATAACTTTACTCGTGGCAAAACATATTTGTATGTTTTGTTCTTACGCTCTTATATTACAAGAGGCCTATTGCATTTATTAAACATAATAAATCGATTAGTTTCATATTTAAACCATAAATCCTACTTAGCCTTTCATTCCTACATTAGTCACAAGGCGTCCATCACGGGATTACTACAATATTCCACTATTCGCATTCCTTTTAAGTCCCTTCAACCAAGTAGTTAGTTAGACTATATATATATCGTAAACCTTAAATCATGGTTATCACTTTCACAACATACCTACTAGTTCATTCCCCATTCATTCTCACTTAACTTGAGAGTTAGGCATAATTCCATAGGCATTACTGAATCGGTACATCTACCATATACACCCCACCCCTTTTTAGTAAATTTCATAGCCATTCTGATCATGCTAATTTGTTTGTTACTTCATTTCATGTACTACTTACTGTAGAAACATATATCCATTGCTTAACAACACCGAGTCTAAACTAAAATTCATTCATCTTTTGACCTTTAAAAGTCAAACTCTCCAAACTACATCATACTTGAGATACCATTCATTCATACGGGTTAATATTCAACATATCAATTTCCTACTTAACAATCACAAAATAACCAAATTTACTAACTTTCCTTTCACAGCATTAACCAACCATCCTTATGTCAGATTGACCTGTTCCTTCACAAGTTCATGCCATACCTAGCTTGGTTTAGTTCATTCACATGACGAGTTCAAACTCATTAACATCATATCACATATCTTGTAGATTTCATCATATCCAAAATTCGACCATTCATATCTATGAAGTCATTGGTTAGACACATATTTTGCATTCATAACAATTGTCTTTCAATAGTCCTTGCAAAATTCTTTCCTTTGCATGTCTAACTATCTAAAATTCTTTGATAAAACTCCCGTTACAATACAAAATCTTCGTTACACATATAACATTCTTACATATGATCTTTACATTTTATTTGTTACTTCACATAATCTCATTAGTTTGATTTTTCTAAGTCACCTGCCTCTTCTTACTAATTTATGACCTTCGATCATTATCTTTATCTACTCATTATATTTATAGTTTAAATTAGGGGTTTTACTTCTTTTCCATTTAGGCATGCATACAAAACCCCATTCTATCTTTTCATGCAACTTTTTTTTCTTTCTTTTCTTGTTAAATTGAATCATCCACACGGGTCTTAGTATATAAGCTGTCCCGGTTCTCATAGATTAGCTACTACATGCTCAACATGTAATTACGTTTACTTACCACACCAATAACACACAATTGGTTTCGTTCCATTCATGCAATCTTGTTAGTACTTGCGTCACACTTGCTAATTCAATCTACAAAAGCATAACAAACCTACTTACCATACTTGTTACCATATATACACACATATCAATTTAATTACATACACACGCATCATTTCGTACTTATGTCATATTTGCATATCCGACATTCCTATTACAATCCTACACCCATACCTAGCATTCACAAAGTCCAACAATGCTTGCCGATGCGACATACGCGAATACGGATTGCGCGTATAAGCTAAACATCAAAATACACGAAAAACGGACAATAATCCAGTGGGGGGGGGGGTGCAAGATGCTCCACACCAGCGCAAGGTGCGATGGCCACCTTGCGCCCCCTTGTCTAACACATAAAAAGGTTAGCGCAAGCTGGCAAGGCACCCGCGCAAGGTGCTCTGACGTGCTCTGACCTTGCGCCCCTGAACGGTTTTGCTACTAACTTTGGGGGTTTCGCACAAAATCAAAGATATTGATACCCCAAAGCAATATACACTTAACCTTAGCCTTTTTGAAGCCTCAAAGGACAGATTTTTATCGTCCCATTCGGTTTTCTAACATTCATAGAAATCATTTTGCTAAGTTATATATATCTATCAATAACTCGTACTCAAGCATAGATAAACTACATATAATCCATTGCTACCTTCTTTACCTTGGCATCATTATTAATGTTCCATCCTTTCATGATTCCCATTCTTCTTACACACACGTATATATGTATAAATTCATTTATCTAAGCAGAAGTTGTGTTCAGGAATCTCTTACCTCAAGTCCTCCAAATTCATGCTTGTCCACTTGCCCCACCTTAACCCATTATCCTTCCATGCTTGAGTCCATCATTCCTATCCATAAGCTTTAAACATAAAGACATCCATCTAATTGATACCCCCTATCCTGCCATCATTCAATCTTTTGCATTTCTTCTTCAATTTTGGTGTGATTAGGGTTTTGTTCTTGGCTCTAGAATGCCCCTTTGGGGCTAAATACGTATACACCCAAATGAGTCTTCTTGACCTTCTTATTTTGACTAATAGTTACAATGATGATCCCTCAAGTTTACCCCTTTCACAATTTTATTATGAAACTAAACTAACCAAGTTAGTTCCTAGTGTTATTTACTTACATGTTTAGATAACACTAACGAGGTCATTTCCATATTAGGACATAACCCACATTCTTATCATCCCGTTTTATTATCCTTAAAAGGCTCATTCTACTATTTAATTCGTTTTGTCATTTCTTATTCATGCATAATAGCGTAATTAAGAGAAACGGATTTTCGGGATGTTACATGTATATATATTAACATATTATATTCTATTCAATTATTATAATACACAGGCGTTTTCAATCGTGAAATGCATATTTTTCTTAAGAGTTAATTGCAGTTTTCGTCCCTGTGGTTTGCCCAACTAACAGGTTCAGCACTAGTATAACACTCTGAATCCATGTGGTTTGTTGAGCTAACACTTTACATCACTCTTCTTAACGTCCGTTAGTTTGTCTGTTAGTTTATGAGTGAAATGACTATTCTACCCATGACGTACTATTCTACCCGTCAGTTTTCTTCTCCAACAACTCACCCACCCACCACCACCACCCTCCCTCTCCTCACCATCTCCCCTCCTTAGCACCAACCATCCCAATTACTAATCTTTCTAGAGCAGTTCCATTACCCCTGCTAATCAGCTTCATCCCAACATTATTAACCATTGTATAACCTACTACCCTCACTTTACACTACTAGACCCCTCATCAGAACCATTCTTCTATTGTTACTAAAACCCATAACCCATAACCATCGAATACCACTAATCTTCATTTATCCGTTCGTCTTCCATGTTGCAGTTAACCGAAAATCTTACCAGAACCTGCTCTCATCATCATCCACACACCACAATCATCTCTTTCACAATGATCACTTAACCATCACTACCCAAGCATCACTCATTACCACCAACCACTTTCTTAACCCTTGAATCAATAATTCCAACATTAATACCTTTTAGATCTGAAACACAAATGGGGTTACCGAACTCACCTTAGTCGTCGACACCACTGTGGAACTCATCGGAACCTGCGTCATCGTCACTTGTTGCCTCTGTTGTCGGAGTGGGGAGGGGGGCAACCGGAGACTAGGACATTGCAGCGTAAGGTTGTCATTGATTTTGGGGGAGGATGTTGTATAAAATGAAGCAGAGGTTGTATTATTTATTATTATTATTATTATTATTATTATTATTATTATTATTATTATTATTATTGTGGTGGAGAAGAGAGGAGAGGGTGAGGAGAGGGAGGGTGGCGGTGGAGATGGTGGTGGAGGTGGAGGTATTGTAGGTGGTGGTGGGTGGGTTGGTTGGAGAAGAAGACTGAGGGGTATAATAGTCATTTCACTCATAAACTAACAGAAAAACTAACGGGCGTTAATAAGAGCGTTGTAAAGTGTTAGCCCGACAAACCACATGGATTCATAGTGTTATACTCGTGCTGCACCTGTTAGTTGGGACAAACCACAGGGACGAAAACTGCAATTAACTCATTTCTTAAACATAACTATTTTTTATTAATTATATAACGTACATTTACCAAACCCGTATAATACACGGGATAGTAACCTATGTATGTAATATAGATTTAACAAAGCTGATGTACGCAAAAAAAGTTTATGTGTGATATATGCATATAACCTATATGCGAACTATAAGTAAAAGAAAAACTGGACGTATAATGTGAAATGGTCGAAGAAATTCAACAAATAGAGTTGTGGATTTGAATAAATTGTTGGATTTGTCGCCTCCCACTCATATAGGTCCAACTGAAATTAGGAGATGATGATCAGAGTGACCGGTGGGTCCTAGCCCATAAGCCTAGTTTGACTAAATTTGTTGAGCAAGATTAGCAATGGGCTAAACCCTAATTAGGGTTTCGCTATATTTCACACTTTGATTTTTCCGTCGGCTGTAAGCGTATGACACATTTACTACATAGAGGAATAATACATCTAAGACTTTATTAATTCTGAACGCCTTTACTAAGCCTCTGGGATCTCCAATCCCAATACATCGCTAATTTCCAATCGTGTCATTGCCAAAATCTAGACAGGAAAGACATGCTTAAAAAAGTCAACATAAAGCTGGTGAGTTTAAGGTTTTATTTGTATTTCTCAGAAAATACTTTTTAGTTTAAATCACTCGGAAAATATTCGTAAAACATTTTAAGAAAGTTTATATTCATTACACGAAACGTTATTTGGGAAAAACCTTGTAAAACTCCTCTTGGAATCCTCGTTGGGTATTCCATTATATTTACCCTTCGGCTTGACTCACTTTATCGTATATTTCCCTCCCCATAAAGATAATTATACTAGGTTCTTGTCGATCTAACAACTACATTCAAAATGAGACTTTTTACCCGTGGAATCCTCGCCGGGCATTCCACAATAACTTTTGAAAACTTTCTTTTTGTAAACTATTTCCCCCCTCAGATTCCTCACCGGACATCCGTAAATATCATTATGAAAACCATTTTCCCTGGCAAATCCCATCGACAAGTTCGTACTTAAAAGCGCAAATGACTAAACACACAAAACAAACATTTTAACAACAAACATGTGAGAAATAGACACAAGGATTGACTATTGTAAGGAGTTACTAGTTCCTACAAAATTATGACGAGCAATACCTTGTGCCCATGACTAAACCAAGACACGCAATACCCTGCTAGTAGTTGTTTCTCGGAACATAACAACTTAGTTTCAGAATACGTGCACCCTACCTATACACAGTTACAAAACCAACGCATCGATTAGGGGTTGGCCTTGTCAGGCACCAATAGACTATCCAAATCCTTCGGTTTCGATTTCACACACACACAAACACGAATTAAGGTGTTTCCGACCTAAGTCGACATTGACGATGTAAGCATACCCTGAACACGGGGATGCGAGACCGCAGATTCTACAAACAATCCATTTGCATGCCAGCACTACCAATTAACTAGACACGTGTGCGCGTTCACAAGACGTCTAAACTTGAGTCGACAATCATTGGCGATACGCAATATTTCCTAAACATACTTATATACTTCATATAAATAAACACAATGTATAATCAAGTAAATTGTTCCTCAAAACCATGGAACAATGACTCAACTAAATTCTATGTGAATATAGATTTCGCTATCCAAAGCGATGACTCGCCGGTCACTAGTGAGATATGCCTAGCCATCACGTGCTATTATACCTTTCTATATTCAAATATAGAAGTTTCTTACTCACTATTCACATAAATAATGGTTTCTTATGCCAAAGAAACATAAGCTGAGCTAGCGTAATTTCATACACTAATAGTCATTAAACTTATCTGACAACTGTTGGAATTTCAATTCCTAGGCGTTCATGCTAAATTTTTAGTCTTGGAAACTTTGGTGCCATAGCCAAAACAAAACTCAGGTTAAAGCCTAGATATCTATACCGACACCTAATTCGCTAAAACCTATATCTCTAATACCAAACGTAATAGCCCAGATTAACCGTACCACAATATTGTCCACTCCATGTCACATGTACACCTCATGACTTTGCTTTGGTATGGCACATGTCCACCCAAAATGCGTTGTGATAGGGAAGGTATCCCACCTCTTATAAACAAGTGTTAGTTCTCCTTCCCAACTGATGTGGGATCACATGTATAAAAGGGTTGTAACACGAGGACTTCCTAGGGGTTACCCATCCTAGTACTACTCTCGCCCAAGCACTCTTAACTGTGGAGTTCTGATGGGATCCAGTGCATTAGTGCTGGTATGATCGCAACTGAAATTAGGAGAATACGCTTCTAACCTATTTTATATGCAAACTATCAAGTAAAAGAAAAACTGACATACAATGTGGAAAGGTCGAAGAAATTAAACAAACAGAGTTGTGTACTTGAATAAGTTGTTGGATATGTTGCCTCCCACTCATATAGGTCCAACTGAAATTAGGAGAAGAGGAGTAGAGTGACCGGCGGGTCCTAGCCCATAAGCCTAGTTTGACTAAATTTGTTGGGCAAGATTAGCATAGGGATAAACCCTAATTAGGGTTTCGCCGCAACTCCACCCAGGCGCCGACCACATAACCCAGATTAGTGTTTCAACGCCGCCTCCACCGCGCCCTCCTACCACCTGCACCGCCGTCACCATAGATCCGTGACAACCAAGATATTTCTAACATCTTATTATTATTATATAATTAATTTATTTATTTACAATCTTAATTCATCCATTAAATCACCATTAATTCATGACTTCGTCCTAGATTAGCCATAATTTTTTTTTTTTAAAACATAACTTAATATACTTCGCACGTTCAGGTCAATAGATGAACCACAAGTGTTATTCATGAGTCGGTCTAACTAAGACCTATGCGAGTCGTGGAGTCGATAAGCTAATTCCTGTAGATGTCTATTTTCCAGGTTGTACACCTAAGCTAGAAGCAATTATAGATGCTATAACAAAACTTCGAAAGAAAATATCTCGAGAAATATATCCAGATAGAATTATGTCTCAACGAGAGAATCGGTGTTTTACTACCAATCACAAGTTTCAGATTGGGTATAGTATTCATACAGGAAATTATGATAAAGGATTCCTTTATCAACTGCCATCTACCTCAGAGATTCCTCATGAAACATTTTTCAAATACACGGTTCTTCCTAACATGTTTATTACAAAAATTACATACGCATAAAAATGTTTAACCTGCTAAATTGTCCCGCACGACATGCACAGACCAATTCTTTTATTTATCCGCGAGGGTGATGATGGTCTCGAGTGTGTTCGGTTCCATGTTTGGTCCACTTCCCTGGGATTGGCTTTGGGCCTTTCCTGCACAGCTTAGGTGGAAGGCGAAGAAGGAGGTGCCGCCCCCTAAATCGTTCCTACCACAAAATGAGAAACGGTTAGTATTTGGGTTAATGAGTCAAAACATAACAAAAACAAACAATATTTTGGGTCAGATTTGTCGTCGCGTTGCGCAACGACATCCTTCCATTCACATTGTGTGGCGCGACGATAACTTTTTCCCAGCAGCTGAGCTTTGTCAACTCCATTTCATACTTGGCAAATTTTCAAGGAATTTTTTTACCAACTTAACCCAACCTTGGCCCATTTCCAATTCTAGCATCCCAAGGGGAAAATTTCCGTTTTTGTTTTAGGTTCAAGTCATAGTTTTCCAACTCGGTTTGGCATCTAGACTAAATCAATTACTCGATTTGGGCACTCAACCCAAATCGAACCGTTAAGGGCTATACCCCATTATAAACCATTCTATACACATATAGTCGGATAAAAATCTTAATTGCTCATCACTTGAGCTTTGACTCAAAATTTACCCGTTAAGAGATACACTTCATACTAAACATATTTTGATCATCCTAGTATTCATAATCCATAAACTCAACTCCGGACATTCACTAAGTCCCAGACTTGGTTATGCTAGGGATACCACCTCACTTAGGCATCCTAGCATAGTACGGATCAATATGACCCGTTTAAAAATTTTAGGCATTATCCCCAATTCCTTCCCATTTTTCTAATCATTTAACTTTTATTAACTAAGACTCAACGCCCGTTTCATATTATTATGACCCGGTTCATATTTTATCCTTAGTCATAATTTAAATTTCTATTTTTGCCCTTATTGGCCAATATTCTAAATTAATCATCCGTAGGCGTCACGAATTGTTTTAAAACCTTTATTTTTGACCCGATAACTTGTTTGAAAACATTTAAGCCTTAACGGACTTAGTTTTTAGAATTTTCTTCATTTCATTCGTTATTAGTTGCTTACTATGTGCAATGGCACGTATTTAACATAGTTTTCAACATAACTTACCAATTTGACTGTAACACCCCAACCGATGACGAAAACATCAAGGTGTCACGTAGTGACGATTTTTCAAAAGCTTATGGTACTAAAGTGTAAATATTTTATTCAATGCTTTAAGTACAATTACAAACATTCATGAAATACAAATACAATTTCCACACGATCTCTGGGTTAAGTGTTTACTAAGTCCAAATGTCCTACATGAAGTATCTCAACAAATAACCTGAAACATGTACGAAAGTAATTTTATCAACATAAATAATGTTGGTGAGCATACCTGGTTTGTATACGTATAAAATAAGTTTAAAGAAAAAGATTTACAATTCATGTGTCATGATTCATTCAAGGCAAATATGGAAAACACGTAAGTACACAATACGGGTCAAAATCAAACCTCTTATGTGACAAAGTTTAATACATTAACAATGACCTAGGAATTCCCATCACCATTGGTACTTTCCACTAGGCAAGTTGTCAATTCAAGTAGCGCTATCCATTGTTAAAGTCGGCTAGCTAAGTTAATGATTTTGTAATGATTGCAAGTATACTACGTTTATGTTTAAGCACAAAGCACAAGAATTCAAAGCATAACACGTGTATGAATTGTATCATTATGAATATGTGTAAGTGTAAGTTTCATAGGTGTACATGTTTCACCCCAAAAGTGTAAGAAAATGAAAAAGGGGATAAGTATACTCACAGTTTGCGAAAGCGATCAAAATCCAACTTAAGCTGTTGTGAGCTAAGGAATGGGAATTCAAAAGAATTCTACCTATAATTTATAAGAATACTAATAAATGAGAATGTCTTAAAAAGTCTAAAGTATCTAGGATTTAAGGCATTAGGGTTTGCTAAATCGATTTGGGGAATTAGAGTTTTTGTGGTAAATAGTAATAATATTAAGCTCGTATATTCAAAATAATATGATTAAGGTCTATGAACATGATTAAGTAATATGAAATTTTCTAATTGAATATTTAATTAAAATATTCCAAAATAATTTATACAAAAGAAATTAGTTAATTACTTTTAACTATAATTGTAAATAATTACAATTATTATAACTAATTGAACAAGTAATTATAAGTTTTACAAATGAGTCAAACAAATGGGGATTAAGACTTTAAAATACGAACGTATTTCTGTTTTATAAAATTATATTTATAAAACAAATTTTTAAGTATTATAAATTAACAAATGATTTATTATTTCTAAATAACATAAATACACTAAAAATACAAGATATGTTTCAAAACTAATATTTTTGTGAAAAATAGTTGTATTCTGATGAAAAATGTTCAAAATAAATTTTCCATAATTTTCCCCTATATATTTGTATTTAAACGGATTTAATGAATTTAAATCATGTTTAAATGATTAAAAATAGGAAAATCAATAAAAATAAATGTTTTCTGGGCTAATAATTTTTATCTCGGTTCTTGATGTTTAAAAATAATTTCCCAAAATTTTTTGGGTTATATCCATTTAAAATGATTTTTTTATCAATTAATTATGATTAAAACAATTTAAATTAATAAAAAATTAAAATAAATAAATTTCCAGAAATTAAAAATTTGGAAATTAAGTTTATGGTATCAAGATGCTTCACCTAAATTTTTATAATTTTTGGATCAAAAAGGAATTTGTTATGAATTTTTTTGTGTTTAAATGTTTATAAAATCTTAATAATATATAAAATAAATAAACACTTGAATAAAGTTCCAAAAAAAAAAGAGATGGTGCAAGGGACTCGAAACCGGGTCTCTTGTTCCAACATATGCACAACTAACCACTACACCAAGTGCTTGTCATGTTGATTTTTTTAGAAACTAAAATGTTTTTAAATAATTTAACAAAGTCATCATCTTCTTCCCCATTACAACTTATGAAACCCTAACCCTATTAAATTTCAATAACCCAATTCAAAGATGTTTAACATCATATTTTAAGGGGCTATTGAACTAGATAAAGAGACGAATAAAACGGCATAAAACCTTTGAGCATACCTACTTGATTTCGGCTTGAAAAAGAAAAGAAAAGTCCGAGAATAAGCGTTGATTCTGCAGACCTCCTGGTCTCGATTTGCAAGTTTTTATGGTGCGATTAGGTTGAGTAAGAGTGTTTTTTTTTTTTTTTTGAACGAATTAGGAAGATCAATATATAAAGATTCTACTTGAAAACTTATGATTTAATATAATTAAGAACTCATCGGTTTCAAAAGAAGAATGCTTAATTAGTTATGGTCAAGACACCATTAAGGCTCATTATGGACTTTGATTTGATTGCTAAACTATGGTGAAACGTTTGGGGTTCAAACTTGGAGGTTAAATAGCATTAAAATGAAATAAACTAAGTCGCCATTGACTCAATTAGAAAACTTGAATTACAAATAGACAAACAAAAATCTTATTTAGAGTTTCAGTAATAGACAAGATTGGCCCTTGATGTTTTTATTTTGGTATATTATGATAAAACTATAGTATCTTTATAAGAGCTTAATAACCTAAAACTTTTACACTTAATAAACTTGATCTTTTATAAATTTTCCAACGAGACTTTAATGTGTAAACAAAATTTATCAGCATGTGATATTTCTATTCATAAATAAAAAACATTTATAAACCTTTCGTCAATGCTCAGTTTTTTTTAAGAATCTAAACTTCTATCAATGCTATCATATATTTATTCGAAACATGTTTATATAAATTCATATAGGTATAGCCAGATGGAGAATATTTGAATTTGAAAGCTAATTGATATACGTTAAATTACACATATAAAAGTCCCCGTTTAACTCCCATTTTCATACGTTTTTGACCTTATACACAGGAATTGGTACTTATTTGGATATCTTTACGATTTTAGGTCTTAAACGATGTCCCGGAAGCACAACAGAAGGAAAAACGGAGATTTCGGCGCGCAAACAAGACCTCAGGCCCTGTGAGCGGCCGCACGCTCCCTCTGATATTTCTAGAGACCTTCTGGAAGCTGTACGTCATGCAGCAGCAACTCGTCCACATGTTTGAAAAGTGAGCGGCCGCTCACAGGCTCTGTTCTTCTATAAATTGCCCATTCAGCTCACTGATCAAATTTTGGATCTTTGGGGAGCGTTTTCTGGCGATTTTTGAGGCTTTTGAAGTGCTGCACAGGCATGGAACAAGCTCGGGAAGCCATCTGATCAATCCTTCATCATCCAATCCATCTCTTTAGCATTTTATATGGCTTGATCCTTTAAACATTTATGATCCAAATCTGATTTTGAATGCTTATTTTGATGTTGTTTTAGTTAATCGTACGCCTACGGGCAAGAACAATAGTATGTAGTACGTTAAACAATCATTTGTATAGTTAATCATGTCTTGTATAAATTTGGCGTTTTTCATGTTTAGATCTTGATGATCATAGCGCAACCTTATTTCATTGTTGTTGGATTTGTAGTTGTATTTGAATGACTTTGGCGATTGTCGATTGTGTTAGGCGGATAAATGTTGAGAAACCGTCCGTTTAATCGTCCGATAGTAGACTAGTTAGCTTGTTTATAAGTTTACGCCATGAAACTGTAACCGGGTATTGGTTTGGTTAAAGTGAATAACGGTTAAAAATGCTTACCGGCACGTAAAAGGGTTTTAAAAGCTTAATGGTGCCGTTACTGATCTTTGACACTGTTAATGATCTTTGGTAGTTATTTTGGTAAAAATAGCGATCTTAGTAGATCTGTGTTCAAAGTTGGTAAAATGGAATAAGTTGTGAAATGCTCTACTTTATGCTAGTCTAGGTGGCTGTATTGTGTATTCGGTATCGCTTTCCTGAATTAGTGAGGTTAAAAAACTCTTAAAAGATGACTAACTTATCTTTACGAAGATCTGCGTGAGATCATATCAGCTGCTCGCTAATAAACGACTTGAAGTGATTAACGTGTGTACTCGTGTTAGCTTTCTGTATAGTTGTCATGTTAGGATGCCCGAAAGGGACACTAACTGTCGGAGAATGGGAATGTTGATCACACGCCTTTATTTTATATGATTTGTAGATGACATGCTAGGGTTCATATATTATAGTCTATATAGTTATATTTTCTATTTTCTATTTGGAGTCTTACTTGTGTTATTTATATGTTTTAAAATTAATTTAGTTATAAACAAACTTCAAACTATCTTTTCCTACTGGTAAATGGGGGACATAGTTTTAGTACCATTGCTCCGCGCGCGTCCATGGATCGATATATGGTTCTTATCTGTACATTACTACATATATGACAGGGTACACTTGCCCTATTGTGTGTGTTTTAATATTAAGGTCTAAACCATTTTTATAAATATTAAAGCAAAGCGTGTGTTATTTCATTGTAAAATTATGTGTATATCCGCACACGTCAAGTTTTTGGCGCCGTTGCCGGGGACGCGACGAGCATTAGGAACGAACCGAGTCAACTTTTTACCAGTGTACATGCTTGTGAATACTTGTTTATACTTCGTTGATTCGTTATTTCATTCATTTATTTGCATATATGATTATTTGAATTTTTATTTAATTTATCTGTCTGTAGATATTTTGGATTGATTTTAGATTGGTTTAAAGGTTTGCATATAGATTCGTTCATTTATTAGATTGATGTCCACGAACCCTGGGCCTTCTGGTGATCTTTCTGAGGAGGAACGAAGGCGTATCTTGAGGAGAAGCGAGAGGATTAGACTTCATAAATTGTGTCTTGTTTCTGATATTCTTATTTCTGCTCCTATAGTTGAGGTCCCAGTTGAAGAGGCGAGGCACGATCTGGCTGACGACGAGGGGTCGGAAGCCCATAGTGACAATATCATGGCGGACGATGACATTCCGCTTAATGATAGTGGTCGTCCTGGAGGGGATGGATTGGCGCCGAGTATTGTCCGACCGACTATTTTGGCGTACCATTTCGAAATCAAATCCAGTATCGTTAATATGATACAGAACTCGATGCAATTTGGTGGACTGGAGCACGAGGATCCAGGCCGACATATTGCTGCATTCCGGGAGGTTTTAGCCACCTTTAAGATGATGGGCATCTCCGATGATGCTATCCGTTTGAGACTCTTCCCATTCTCATTGCGGGACAAAGCCTGGACTTGGCTTTTGTCACAACCCGCAGGGTCAATCACGACTTGGGCAGAGTTATCGCAACAGTTCATGCAACAATACTTCCCTCCAGAAAAGACTCAAAAATTGAGGAACCGCATCATGACATTTCATCAAGATGACGGGGAATCACTGTACACCGCTTGGGAGAGATTCAAAGACCTACTCTTGTGTGTCCCGCACCATGAAATTTCAAAAAGACATCTGGTGCAAACGTTTTATCAGGGGCTTGAGTTTGAGTATCAGGAACGCCTTGATGTATATTCTGGGGGAGACATCGGAACAAAGTCCCCTAATGAAGCATGCAACATTATTGAGAAGGCGTCCCTGAAGTCTAAATCTCGAAAGAGTGATCGATCCAGGTCTTCATCTACCCGATCGGGTGTACATGCCGTGGAAAACTACACGGCCATTTCTGCACAGATTGAGGCTCTGGCTACGACATTTGATAGATCTCAACAAAGTGTAGCGCAGGCCCAATGTCTGTGTGAACAGTGCGGGGTATCTCACGAGCCTGGCTCGTGTGCTCAGGGGGTTATGTATACTGGCCACGAGGAAGTGGACTACATGGGTAATCAAACGAGACCCCAAAATAACCCCTATTGTAATACATATAATCCGGGTTTGAGAAACCACCCAAACTTTGGGTGGAAATCTGGTTCCTCTAACCAGAACCCTCTTGGGTTCCAGCAGCGAGCCTTCGCACCACAACAATCCCACCAGTCCCAACAACAATATCCTTACCATTCTCATAACCAATCTTACCAGTCTAGACCGAACCAGTACCAAAACCAGGGCGCTGGGGGCAGTTCCCAGCAGCACGCCCAGGGTGGTACGTCTAGACCGGAGGAGATGATGTCTCAACTCCTCACCAACACCACGAATACCAATCAGATTGCTGAGCAGCGCTACCAGCAGCATGAGGAGCGCTTCTCCAATTATGAGGGTGAGATGAGGGGCCAAAAGGCGTCCATACAGGCCATTGAGAATTAGGTTGGCCAGATGGCCAAGATGATGTCTGAGAGACAGCAGGGTGGTCACCCAGGCAACACTGAGCCAAATCCGAGGAGGCATGTAAATGCCATAATGACGAGGAGTGGTAAAACCACAGGAACTGACACATCGGGCTCACCACCGATCACTGAGACGGTCCAGACTGAGTCTTCGGACGAGGTGCATGGTAGGCGAATCCTAGCAAGTACAGCACAGTTGCCGAAGCCAGTCACTGACTACACTCCTCCTGTTCCATACCCTGACAGACTTAGGAAACAAAAGGACGAGGCCCAATACGGGAAATTTCTTGAGCTATTCAAACAGCTACACATAAACATCCCGTTTGTGGAAGCCTTGGCCCAGATGCCTAAGTATGCTAAGTTTCTGAAGGACATCCTAACAAACAAGCAAAAACTTAAGGACCTGTCCTGTGTGTTGTTGAACGAGAACTGCTCTGCGATTCTGCAGAATAGACTGCCCATGAAGATGGGAGATCCAGGTAGTTTTACTATCCCTTGTCTGATAGGGAACATGTCTGTCAGTAATGCACTTGCAGACTTGGGTGCGAGCATTAACCTTATGCCTTATAAGGATTTTGAGAAGCTGGATCTGGGTGAGCCTTCACACACCAGGATGAGTATTCGTCTTGCTGATCGTTCGATCAAATATCCTCAGGGATTTGTTGAAAATATGCTTGTTAAAATTGACAAATGTGTATTCCCGGTGGATTTTGTCAACCTTGATATGGATGATGACTCTAAAGTGCCTCTGATCCTAGGACGTCCTTTCCTTAACACGGCTAGGACGATTGTTGATGTGGCTGCGGGCCAGATCACACTCCGGGTGAATGATGAGCATGTGACTTTTGATGTTCAAAGGTTGATGCGTCATCCCGAGAGTCAGAATGACACACTATACTATCTTGATATAGTAGACCAGTGTGTCAGTTCTCACTTTCGAGGCACGATAGAGGAGGATGTTTCGGGCACACATCTGTTGTGTGGGGACTTAGATGGCATTGTGAAGGAGGGCCATAGAGATGAGCAGCCGGTCTATCAGATCGGTGATGATAGTTCCCAGAGCCCGGGGCATTTTGTTGAGATTGAGCGAGAGTAGATCGATAAGTCAAAGCCGTCTGTTGAAGATCCACCGTCTCTAGAGCTGAAGGAGCTCCCACCGCATCTGGAGTATGCATTTCTTGACGAGGAGGGTCGTCTGCCTGTTATCATTTCGTCTTCTTTGTCTGCAATAGAAAATAGTGAGTTGCTCTGAATACTGAAACTTCATAAAAAGGCAATCGCCTGGAAGATTATGGACATCAAGGGGATTAATCCCTCATTCTGTACTCACAAAATCTTGATGGAAGATGTCCATAAGCCTTGTGCGCAGCACCAGAGGCGTCTGAACCCGAATATGCAGGAAGTTGTCAAGTCTGAGGTCATCAAATTGCTCGATGCTGGATTGATATATCCAATCTCAGACTTTGTATGGGTTAGTCCTGTGCACGTCGTGCCCAAGAAGGGTGGCATGACGGTGGTCATGAATGATAGGAATGAGTTGATTCCTACGAGAACTGTCATGGGGTGGAGAGTTTGCATTGACTATCGCAAGCACAATGACGCCACCCGAAAGGATCACTTCCCGCTTCCATTCATCGACCAGATGTTGGAACGACTTTCGGGGAAGTTATACTATTGTTTCCTTGACGGTTTCTTGGGGTATTTCCAGATTCCTATCGATCCTGTGGACCAGGATAAGACGACCTTCACATGCCCTTTTGGCACATTCACCTACAGGCGCATGTCATTTGGGCTGTGCAATGCACCGGAAACCTTCCAGCGTTGCATGATGGCGATATTCCATGACATGATCGAGGATTCCATGGAGGTATTCATGGATGATTTTTCAGTCTTCAGGAGTTCCTTCGATCAGTGTCTGGGGAATCTGGAGCGGATGCTTCAGAGGTGCGAGGAGACCAGTCTTGTGCTGAACTGGGAAAATTGCCACTTCATGGTGAAGGAATGAATAGTCCTAGGGCATAAGGTCTCCCAAAATGGGTTGGAGGTTGATCCTGCCAAAGTTGATATCATTTCTAGACTTCCTCCGCCCTCCTTTGTCAGAGCGATCCGCTGCTTCTTGGGTCATGCGGGTTTTTACAGGCGATTCATCAAAGACTTTTCCGAAATCGCCCGTCCGATGACCTGTCTGTTGGAGAAAGATGCACCGTTTGTGTTTGGTGCAGAATGTTTGAATGATCTTCGGGCTTTTAAAGTGTTTGCTTGTTGAGGCCCCTATATTGGTAGCACCTGACTGGGAGCTGCCATTCGAGATCATGTGTGACGCGAGTGACTTCGTGATAGGGGCTGTCTTGGGACAGCGGAAGGAAAAGCACTTCCACCCGATGTACTACGCTAGTAAGACTTTTCATGATGCGCAGGAGCATTACACCACCACTGAGAAGGAGCTTCTAGCTGTAGTATTTGCATTCGACAAGTTCAGATCATATTTAGTACTGTCGAAGACCATTGTCTATACAGATCATGCAGCAATCAGGTATCTGTTTAGCAAGCAGGACGCGAAACCACGCCTGATTAGATGGATCCTGTTATTACAGGAATTTGATATAGAGATTCAGGACAAGAAGGGTGCCCTGAATGTTGCTGCAGATCATCTTTCCAGACTCGAGCATGATGATGCTGAGAACTCCGTGTGGGAGACCATTAATGACAAGTTTCCCCACGAGTTCTTGATAAGCGTCTAGTCAGTGGAAGATGTATTGCCTTAGTTTGCGGATTTTGCGAACTACCTCGCGTGCGGGATCCTTATCAAAGGATTGTCGCACCAGCAAAAGAGGAAGTTCTTCGCAGACTTGAAGCATTACTTCTGGGACGACCCAGTTTTGTTCCGGGTCGGGGCGGATCAGTTGATTTGCTGTTGTGTGTTCGGGGTTGAGGTGGCGCAGATATTGCGCGATTGTCACGAGGGGTCTACCGGAGGTCACCATGGAGCAAACTGCACTGTTAAAAAAGTGTTAGACTCCAGGTTTTACTGGCCCACACTCTTCCGTGACGCTCAGATATTGGTCGGTGCATGTGATTCGTGCCAGAGGGTGACGAACATATCGGCACGCGACCAAATGCCGTAGAACCCGATCCAAGTCTGTGAAGTCTTTGACATTTTGGGCATTGACTTCATGGGACCATTCCCCTCTTCACGGGGTAACCGGTATATACTTGTGGCGGTTGACTATGTGCCAAAGTGGGCCAAGGCGCAAGCCTTGCCCACGAATGATGCCCGAGTAGTTGTGAGGTTTGTTCGCAACTTGTTCTCACGGTTTGGTGTCCCAATGGCACTAATTAGTGACCGTGGTACGCATTTCTGCAATGCGCAGCTTGATCGTGCGTTAGCACGTGACGGGTGGTTGAACGAACACCCTTTAATAGTGTTAAAATGCTTATTTTATCCACATTTATTCGTGATATTGCTTGGAATTGGGTGACTACGGTTGCTTTGGTTGTAGGTGTAGTAAGGAGCTAAAAACGACGAAATACGGGCTTTGGGAATGGACCGGAACGCATCGGAACGAGGTGGAAGGCAAGAAGAAAAAATGAAGATTATAAAGGGTCCACAGTACCCTTACAGTAGCCACCGTAGGGTTACGGTGGCCCCAGGACACTTATTTCCACCGTAGGGCAGCGTAGAAGAACCGTCATGATTTAGGATCCACCGTACCCCTACGGTAGCCACCGTAAGGGTACGGTGGCCTCTGCACCAAATTGTAACTCCTTCATTAAAAGGCCACTTTATGGTGTCTTTTCAGCACTTCTTCCATTGGGAACGTTTCTAAGCATCCTAGGGGCGATTTTTGGGCTAGAACAAGGTTGGAGAACAATTATAATCCTTTGGTTATTGTCTTTGATTCATATGAACAATTATTTGAAGATTATGATGATCCATTCCATGATGCTAGGCTAGAACTTTTGATGATCATCTTTGGTGAAGTTTTTCTTAAACTCTTTTATGTTTGTTCCTTTCATTTCTAGAACAATAATTTAGTACATGTTTGCTTGATTATTGTGGTGTTTGAACAATTGCTTGTAGTAGTTAATCAATTTCTCAATTTCTAGTCTTAATCGTACGTTCTTGATGTTGCTAACAATCGGGACATTGCGGGAAGGATTTGGGTTGGATAATTGATTAATCGGTCATCGGGAAACAACCTCGCATTGCTATAATCCGAGTACTTTGTTCCCTTTTATCACAATAATTGTTTAAACACGAGTTATGTCTATGTAACTCTTTCTAGTGGAACTTTGCATAAAGGTTTAAGGAAAATGGATCCAGGGATGGTCATTGCTTTTATAATCTTAAGAAACAAACTCACTTTGATTAAATAATTAGTTTATAATTTAGTTCAAATCTAAAACAATCAACAACTCTTGATCTTTATTTTTATTTAGTAGATTAATTTTAGTTAATTAGCAAAGTTACTATTTTACACACATTCCACAAACTCCCTGTGTTCGATACCTTCTTGCCACTATACGTTAGTTGTAATTGGGAAATTTTACGTGTACCACGATAAGCACGTCAAATTTTGGCGCCGTTGCCGGGGAGTAGTGCGCAACGTGTGTTAAGTTAATAGTTTTGTTTGTTATTTTCGGGTGTACACGGGTTGTGTTTAGTGTGCAGGTACTTCAAGTGTATGCATACTAGAGGCTCTCACGAGTCATCACCACTTTTGTTTGATCCGGAGATTGAAATAACATTGAGAAAGAACCGAGTTTTGATCAGATGAAACAAAGTCATTGATTCACCTACTTCACCGTTCACACCAAGAAACATAATGCAAGACTCTCACATACCAACAACGGGTCAAACGACCTCGTCATTCATGCCTACTTCTTCACAAATTTCACCCAACACCACATTACCTAACCTTTCCACCAGTCCTGAAACACCAATCCATACCACCCAACCGAATTCCACTCAAGTTGATCCGAACCTTACCTTTAATCCATCAAACACCATACCACAATTTTCCCATTTTTTCCCAACTACGGGTCAATCATCTTCTACCATCCCACAACCACAAGGACAAGGTTCAACAATTGTCCACACCACATCTACTTATCAACCACCTAACCAATCGGGTTTTTACTATTCATCTTTCCAAGGTGGCCAAAATTCGAGATTTCAAAGAGATGTGTATGACGATGGGTATGATGATGAAGAGTTTAGTGGGTACAATGAAGAGGGTTATTATTATGGAGGAGAAGGTGCATTTGTGGGCTCTCAAGCTCAAACGGGTCAAGTAAGTCAATCACTTTTACCATTTCAAGACCCGGGAAGACTACCGGTTGGTGTGCAACATGTTAGACCGCAAGGATTGCACTTGCAACGTCCCACGCCACTCAATCAAATGCGGCCTCCAAATATGCAAGCTCAACATCAAAGGCCGAATCACCAACAACAACCACCTATGCATCCAAATCAACATCAACAACAATTTGCACCACAAGGTGCAATGCAAGGACAAATGGGTCAACCAAGAGCGCCATTGGGAGCACCTAGAAGACTCCACCGTGATGTTGTACAGGGAATTGAAGCACATTTTCGGCCTATTATCACTAATAATCCATCACCAATAGTGATTCCGCAAAATGCAAATGGAAGAACTTTTGAAGTTAGAACAACCGCACTCCAAAGTCTACCAAAATTCAAGGGGCTAGCAACGGAAGAGCCTTACTTTCATTTGGAAACTAATGATTCTATTTGCAACACTATTGGGGGTCAAGGATTTACTCCGGATGATGTCAAGTTGGTTCTCTTCCAATTTTCATTGGAGGATAAGGCAAAAAGATGGTTTCACACTCTACCATCCGCATCAATTTTCACATGGGCCGATATGCAACAAATCTTTTTGGATGAATTCTATAGTTCGCAAAAGACCAATGATGCAAGGAGGGGGTTGAGAAGCTTTCAACAACAGTCGGGAGAGATGTTTCATGAAGCATTCGAGAGATTCAACATGATGCTACGAAATTGCCCTCACCATGGTATCCAACTATGGGAATTGTTAAATGCATTTCATGAAGGTTTGACATCGGAGGATGCACGGGATCTTATGTCCATCACAAATGGTACTTTTGGTACAAATTTTGAACAAGATGATTGGGCATATTTAGAGCAAATGGCGGTGACTTCGAAAAGGAAGGCCCAATCTTCAAGAAGGGCAAGACATGTGATTCAAAGACCACAGGTGCATGCGGTAGAAGGTGGTAATGTGCAGAATACTAATCAATTGTACAATGTTTGCAGCACTTGTCAAGAGATAGGCCACACGGCGGAGGTTTGTGGAGTGGGTGTGCAAGAAGCACCAAGTGAAGAAGTGAATGCTATTCAAGGGGGTGGGAGAAATTATGACATGAACTCCAACACTTACCACCCCGGGTTACGAAATCATCCCAACTTTCGATATGGGAATGCTTCTAATCAAGCCAACCCGAATTTTCAAGCTGCTTAAGGTAATTATGTGCCTCGCCAACAATACAATCAAGGGAATTATAGAGGCGGATACAATAGTGGCTACCAAGGGCAAGCTCAAACTGGTCAAAGAAATTCGGGTCACGATTCGTCAAGCGGAAATGAAGTCATGCAAATGCTTAAAGCTATGCAACAAGACATGCAAAGGCGAAACCAACTTGATGAAGCACGGATACAAAAGGATGAAGTTCGTGATAAAAGCATTCAAGCATTGACAACTCAAATGGGGCAATTAGCAACTGATGTGGCAGAATTGAAGAAAGGTAAAGGCAAGCTTCCTAGTGAAACTCAGGTAAATCCGTCACATGGCTCTTCACGAGGTAACAATGTTAATGTTAATCAAGTGAGTGTTTTAAGGAGTGGGAAAGAATTTAAAGCTGATTTGTCATCGGATTTTGTCGAGGGGGTAGTTGAGGATGTCACGGGTGAGGAAAGTGAAAATGATGAAGTTGCACCGGTTTTACAAAAAGAAATAATTGTTAAAAAACCGGAAGCGAGTGAGAGTAAAAAAACTGAAAATGAGCCGAATCAAGTTCCATTTCCATCGGCTCTACTTGACCCGGGTAAGAAAAATTTTATTGCATCAAGAGGTCCTCAAAAAGAAGAAATGTGGGACATGTTTAAACAAGTAAAAATAAATCTTCCTTTACTTGATGCAATAAAACAAGTACCCGCATATGCTAAATTTTTGAAAGAATTGTGTACGCAAAAGAGGCAACAAAAGAAAAAAATGCCTAAGCGGGTAAATGTTACCGGTCAAGTGAGTGCAGTTTTAAATGGGGAGCTTCCTCCTAAGCTTCAAGATCCGGGCACGCCATTAATAAACATTCAAATTGGTAATTTTCAAATGGCAAAGGCGTTGCTAGATCTTGGAGTCGGGGTGAGTATTTTACCGGGTGGGTTGTATGATCAATATGACTTTGGTCCATTAGCTAGGGTGGAGACAACGGTTGTTTTAGCCGATTTGTCCCATAAGTTACCCCGGGGAATGGTTCAAAATGTCATTGTGAAAATTGATGAATTTTATTACCCGGTTGACTTTTTGGTATTGGATTACTCATCCGCAGATTCAAAACAGCAACAAAATGTCATATTGGGTCGGCCATTTTTGAACACCGCGCATGCGGTAATTGATTGTAAATTTGGCACGGTTGACATGACATTTGGAAACCGGAAAATGCGTTTAAATGTTTTTACTAACAATACTAATGATTCCGATGTTGAAGAATGTTTTATGGCAGATGTCATCGAGGGATGCAATCCATGTGAGTATGAGAAAGATGGAATGGAATTGTGTGCTTGTAATTTTTCTGAACAGGTACATGCTTTTGATTTGGAGAGTGAAGAAGGAAAGCAAGATGTGTTAGCATTGAAGGAGGGTCGACCACCATGGTCCCACCATTTTGATAGTTTGCCGGTGGAAATTGATTCGGGCACCAAACCCTCATTAGAAGTACCACCAAAGTTGGAACTGAAAGACTTGCCAAGCCATTTGAAGTATGTTTTTCTAGGGGATAATGACACATTACCGGTCATTATTGCCTCTAATTTGGAGATGGCTCAAGAGCAAGCTTTGTTGAAAGTGTTGAAAGAGAACAAAGGGGCTATTGGGTGGACGATTGCCGATCTCAAAGGAATTAGTCCATCCATTGTGATGCACAAGATTATCACCAATGAAGATGCAAATCCCACAAGAGAAGCGCAAAGAAGGTTGAATCCTAACCTAAGGGAGGTAGTTAAAAAGGAGGTAATTAAGTGGTTAGATGCGGGGATTATTTATCCAATTTCGGATAGCTCTTGGGTAAGTCCTACTCAAGTGGTACCTAAGAAGTCCGGCATTCAAGTAGTCAAAGCTGAAAGTGGTGAACAAATAGCCACTAGACCCGTAACCGGGTGGCGAGTGTGTATTGACTACTGCAAATTAAATGCCGCCACTTCTAAGGATCATTTCCCACTTCCTTTTATTGACCAAATTATTGAAAAATTATCGGGTCAAAAATACTATTGTTTTTTAGATGGGTATTCGGGGTACAACCAAATTGCAATCCACCCGGATGACCAACACAAGACCACCTTCACTTGTCCCGTAACCGGGTGGCGAGTGTGTTTTTTAGATGGGTATTCGCGGATGCCATTTGGCTTGTGCAATGCACCGGCTACTTTTCAACGATGTATGATGAGTATTTTCTCGGACATGGGTGGAGAGTCGCTTGAAGTGTTTATGGATGATTTCTCAATATTTGGCACTAGCTTTGAATCTTGTCTCAACGAGTTACAAAAAGTTTTAAAAAGATGTGTTGAGAAAAATTTAGTGCTTAGTTGGGAGAAAAGCCATTTCATGGTGCAAGAGGGAATTGTGTTAGGTCACGTGATTTCGGAGAGAGTTATGGAGGTGGACAAGGCAAAAATTCGGGTTATTTCATCATTGCCACCACCAAAGAATGTGAAAGGGGTAAGGTCATTTTTGGGACATGCGGGTTTTTATAGACGTTTTATTAAAGGTTTTAGTGTCATTACCAAACCTTTATGTAATTTGCTTTTGAAAGATGTTCCATTTGACTTTACTAATGAATGTTTGCAAGCTTTCAATGTTTTGAAGGAACACTTGGTCAAGGCTCCTATTTTGCAACCGCCGGATTGGTCGAAGCCATTTGAGATTATGTGTGATGCAAGTGAAACTACAATTGGAGCAGTTTTGGGTCAAAGAGTTGATAAAAAGCCGGTGGTGATTTACTATGCGAGCAAAACTTTATCCGAAGCGCAACTGAATTACACCACAACCGAAAAAGAATTATTAGCGGTGGTGTATGCTTTGGATAAGTTTCGTTCGTATATTTGGGGGAGCAAAGTGGTAGTATATTCGGACCATAGTGCGGTTCGTTATTTGATGGAAAAGAAAGATGCCAAGCCACGCTTGATTCGGTGGGTTCTATTGTTGCAAGAGTTTGATTTGGAAATTCGGGAAAAGAAAGGAAGTGAAAATGTAGTGGCAGATCATTTGTCTCGAATTCCGGTGGATAAAAATGATGATTTTGGAGAAATAAATGAGAGGTTTCCCGATGAGCAATTGATGGCGACATCTACTATTCATGCACCGTGGTTTGCTCATTATGTTAACTATTTAGCCACGGGGGTCATTCCGGATCATTGGACCAAGAAATGAAGACAACAATTTATGGTCCAAGTGAAGCAATACATTTGGGATGAACCGGATCTCTTCAAGGTTGGACCCGATCAAGTGATTAGAAGATGTGTGCCCGAATCGGAGGTGAAAGATATTCTTACACATGCTCATTCATCCGCTTGTGGGGGGCATTTTAGTGGACACAAGACCGGCTACCGGGTTCTATCATGTGGGTTCTATTGGCCCACCATATTTAAAGATGCTTGTGAATTTTCCCGGAATTGTGTAAATTGTCAAAGGATGGGAAGTATCTCCAAGAGGGATGAAATGCCTCTACAACCAATCTTGATTGTAGAAATATTCGATGTTTGGGGCATTGACTTCATGGGTCCCTTCCCAAATTCTAATGGGTTTTTGTATATCTTGGTAGCGGTTGATTATGTTTCGAAGTGGATTGAAGCAATTGCTACAAGGACTAATGATCATTCGGTGGTTTGCAAGTTTGTGCAATCCAACATTTTTTCCCGTTTTGGTATTCCTAGAGTGATCATTAGTGATGGTGGGTCACATTTTAAGAATTTCAATTTTGGGAAGTTGTTGAAGAGATATGGAGTGAATCACCGGGTTGCAACGCCGTACCATCCGCAAACGAGTGGACAAGTTGAAGTGTCCAACCGTCAAATCAAAGAAATTCTCATGAAGACGGTTCGTGTGGATAGAAAAGATTGGTCAAGTAAATTAGATGATGCTTTGTGGGCATACCGTACGGCTTACAAAACTCCGATTGGCACGACACCTTATCGGATGGTGTATGGGAAGGGTTGTCACTTGCCAATGGAGTTGGCGCATCGAGCACATTGGGCGATCACGACAGTAAATGCGGATTACGATGAGGCGGGGCGAACAAGAAAGTTGCAACTAAGTGAATTGGAGGAGATTAGAGATGAGGCTTATGAATGTGCATCGGCTTACAAAGACAAACTAAAGAAGGTTCATGATGCCAAATTGAGAAAAAAGACTTTTGAAGTGGGGCAAAGGGTGTGGTTGTACAATTCGAGATTGAAGATGTTTGCGGGCAAGTTGAAAAGTAAATGGATGGGTCCGTACATCGTTTGCAGGATTGGTAAATTTGGTGAGGTTGAAATATTAGATGAAAACACCAATAAGCAACAAACGGTGAATGGACACCGCTTGAAGCCATACTTGGATGGAAATGACATCAATGCATTGGAGATGGATAAAGCGGGCTATTTCTTAAGCCCGGTGGAAGAAGTGCAACAATGAGAGGCCAGGTTTGGTAGTGTAAATAGTTAGCGTTTATTTTATTTTTCTTTTGTGTGTGTTCGAAACCCGTGTTTGAAACAAGTGTGGGGACGTTCGGGTCACGAAACGGTTCTAGCATTGTGTTGAGGACAACACGGGATTTTCAAGGGGGTAGGGTAATTTTCAGGTTTTCAATATTTTTTTTTTTTTTGCCCAGGTCCTACCGTACCCCTACGGTCCCATCATAAGGGTACGGTGGAAATAGAAAGCTAACGGCAAGTCAAGCCTGCCATACGGTGAAAACAATGACTTTGGGCCACCGTAAGGGTACGGTACCCACCGTAACCCTACGGTGGGATCTGGCAGCAGCGAATTTATAAAAAAAAAATGGCACTTGTGGAATAAAACCGATCGGTCAACATAACTTCCCCACTTTTTCATCTTCTTCTTCACCATACAATAACCAAGAACACCCATCTTTTCCAATCTTTAATCATCCATAAAACCTTCAATCCTCCACCAAATCTAGTGATTCTTGGGTCTAAGTTGACTAGATTTTTGTCTAGTTTCTGATTTTGGGGAGTAAATTGGAAGAAAAACACGTTTTTGGGGCCGAATCGAAACCCTAAAAATCGCATAAATTGGGGGTTTTTCTTGTTTTCTTGTGTTCTAGCATCATCCATTCGAAGGTATGTATTCCATTTGTTGATTTTTATGCTACATTGTAAGATATAGAGATTTTTGTTCTTACCTAGTTTATACCCACTTGCTTAGTATGTAAATAGTTTTGTTTGATAATAATGTGGTAGTGGAAGTGTTGTTGAGATGAAAATTGCGAGCTTTTGGTAATGTTATGATTATAGAGGCGTCATGCCCAAATTTGTCAAACCAATGAAGAAGTGTATGCTCAATAACATCTATTACCATGATAGCAAGCAAGTGTGGGGATGTTTTTGTCATGTTGGCTAATTTGTTTTGTTTAGTTTGTGTTTGTTTCTGTGTCTGTTTGTACATTGTATAGGGAAATGGCACGCACTGGTGAAGCCGCTGGATCAAGTTCATCTGCCGCCAAGGCTAAAGGAAAGCAACCTGCTCAACAATACAAACGAAGGAAGTATGTTTCCCAAAATACTGAGTCTGATGTAGAGATGGAACAAGCACCGGAGGCGCCAAGGTTAGACCCGGCTGATAAGCCGGAATGGAAGACGGGCCCTCTGAACGCAAAACCAAGGATCTGGCAGCCTACTTTATTTCATGATCAAATTAAAAAGTTGTCAGATCGACCAGGGGCATTTATTTATGAAAGAGAGGTGAGCAGAAAAGACTTTGAACCATTCGGGGTTTTTGATAGATTTAAGGCGTTAGGTTGGGAAGCGGCACTCCACTGTTATGATCAAGAAGAGAGGAGGGTGTATTTGGATGAGGTCGAGGAATGGATGGCAACATTAAGATGTCCTAGATATGATTCACCCTCCAAGATGAAGTTAGTCGGTGAAGTAAATGGGATAGAAGTGGAGATGTCTTATGAGACGTTGCGCAGGCTTGCAAAGTTTGATAGTCTACCTGCAAAAGAATATAAAAACCCGAGCATCGACGAGTTGTTAATTAGTCCAGACAAGCATCCACGTTGGATGGAAATGTTGGATGATTTATTTTTGCCGAGTACTTATCATGATACATTGTATCGAAGGAATTTGAAGATAGAGCCCAAACTTTTGTTGAATTTTATCATTCTGAACGTGTTACCAAGACGGGCTGATAAGGAACAAGTGCGTTTTCCCGAGGTTCCTATCTTATACGCTTTGACGCACGGTGGTCCGAAATTTTCCCTTCGGTACTTGATCTTAAATCATGTTTGGATATGTAGAAATTCGGTGGAGAGGTCAATCATTCCCTATTGTCGAATAATTACTGGGTTACTGAAGCAGCAGGGTGCGATAACTGAAGAAGATGAAGGAATGAAAAGAAAGAAATTCAAACCTATTGATTTATCAACAATGGGGTCCGGTTGGGTTTATTCCGAGTCTGAGAGATATCATAAACTTAAAAGTGGGGGTCAAAGGTGGAGAATGCTTAAGAAAGATGCGAGGGCACTTTTGCCCGGTGAGGAGGATGAAGCTGAGAGTGGGGGTGAAGCGCCACCAAGTGATGATGAAGAGTACGAAGACAATCCGGCTGGAGGACATTTGGATATAGGCCAGGGGAGTTCGAGTGGGACCCATGGTGGAGGGTTTTATGACTTTACCGAGAGGGCGTATGTTGATGGTTGGGCCTTTGGGGGATCGATGCAACAGGTAATTGAAAGTCAACGTCCCCCAACCTCGGTATTTGACACTTGGTCGGGTTCGGAACGAACACTATTTGATCATCAAACAATGATGAGTGCTAGCATGGAGAGAAGGATGAAGCAGGGCTTTGATCGTCAGGAATTGTGGAACCAAGGACATGCTTATGCTCAGCAAGTGGAGATCAATCATAGATACATTGATGATCAAAATAGGAGAATGAACGATGATTGGCATGCGGGGAGACCTGTAGTCGCAAATCCACAACCGGTGGATTACGGGTCTCTACCGCCGTATGATGGAAGCATCTCCTATCCGACCCCACCAATCCACCATTCTCAATGGGTCGACCCACAGCAGCAACAACAACCCACGGATCAAGGAGGAAGCGGTGATGGAGCGTTTGGCTTTGGCGAATGGAATGATTTGTTCACTTCGGTGTTCGGGCCACCTCAGCCGCGCTACTACTAATCAAGTCGTGCTCTTTGTACATAGCTTTATATTTTGTTTGTTTTTGTTTTCGCTTTTGATTTTGGTTTTTGGGTGGTTGGGTGGTGTATTGAATCGTATTGAATTGTTGATGAGTTCGGGTTGTGGTAGTAGGATGTGTGTTTTTTTGTTTAAAAATTAAAAATCTAAAAAAATTATAAAATGAAAAAAATCCAAAAAGAAGTTTGTGGTTTGAGTATTTGAGCGTTTCTTTCCAAAAGCCATGCATTGGGACAATGCATCCCAAGTGTGGGGATGGGAGGAAATTTTTTGGAGATTTTTAAAAATTTTTTGAGCTCAAGTGCAATGTTGTAAAAATTGGAACACCTTGATTTAACCCCCATTAGACACACCGGCAACCCTTAATACCCGTTTCTTTTTCTTGGTGAGAGTTGAAGCCACATATGTAAATAAATAAATTCTTCCTTTGTGAGAGTGGCAACGGGTGGGGGTGCACTAGAACTTGTGCTTGAATACGACTTGAATTCTTAATTGGGCATGGGTGTAGAAATGATAAGGGCATTAGGTAGCCTCATCACGTGAGTGCGAGTGTGGGTTTTTGGGGGGTTGGACCTCATACATTACATATATGAGCAAGGTAGCGAGAGGGGCGGGGGTTTGGACATTTAGTTGCCCATTTTTGAGCCTTAAAGCCTATTGTTTGATGACCCTTAAACTAGCTCCTAAATTTTACCCAACTTGACCCGGTGTTTTTGTGTTTAGTTTATTCTTATATTAATAGTATTATTGAAGTGTTAAGTTTAGTATGTGTTAGTATGTTTATGTAATTTGTTTGGCAAGAAAAATGAAAAGAAAAAAAAATGAAAAAAAAATAGAAAGATGATGAAAAAAAAAAAGAAAAAAAAATATGAAAAAAAAATGAGAAAAAGAAAAGAAAAGAAAAAGCAAGTAAAGTTATGTTATGTGTTTGTATATAGTAGTGTTTCTTTGTTCGTGTGTGTTTGCTTTGTAATAAAAAGACCGGGTAAAAGTTTGCGCTACTTATATATATCCTATTCCCTACCTTCACACTTAGCCAAGTTACAACCGTTAAGTCCCTTTCATTTATACTCATGTTCATGTTAGGAGGATGATTGATTTAGGTACAAGCTTATGGTTGTGCAACCACCCGTTTGCCTTTTGTGTGTCTAGCTTATCTTTGCTAGAGCTTACTTGATACCGAGAGGAGAGATATAGTGAGGGGTGTGTTGATTGGGGTGTTGAGGATGGGTTAGTACGAGGATTGCACATTAAACTTGACTTTGAAATGATCGCTTATTCGTGAAAAAGATTTGTAATAGATTGCTTGGGACAAGCAATGGGTAAGTGTGGGGATGTGACAGGTGGTTCAACGAACACCCTTTAATAGTGTTAAAATGCTTATTTTATCCACATTTATTCGTGATATTGCTTGGAATTGGGTGACTACGGTTGCTTTGGTTGTAGGTGTAGTAAGGAGCTAAAAACGACGAAATACGGGCTTTGGGAATGGACCGGAACGTATCGGAACGAGGTGGAGGGCAAGAAGAAAAAATGAAGATTTGTAAAGGGTCCACGGTACCCTTACGGTAGCCACCGTAGGGTTACGGTGGCCCCAGGACACTTATTTCCACCGTAGGGCAGCGTAGAAGAACCGTCATGATTTAGGATCCACCGTACCCCTACGGTAGCCACCGTAAGGGTACGGTGGCCTCTGCACCAAATTGTAACTCCTTCATTAAAAGGCCACTTTATGGTGTCTTTTCAGCACTTCTTCCATTGGGAACGTTTCTAAGCATCCTAGGGGCGATTTTTGGGCTAGAACAAGGTTGGAGAACAATTATAATCCTTTGGTTATTGTCTTTGATTCATATGAATAATTATTTGAAGATTATGATGATCCATTCCATGATGCTAGGCTAGAACTTTTGATGATCATCTTTGGTGAAGTTTTTCTTAAACTCTTTTATGTTTGTTCCTTTCATTTCTAGAACGATAATTTAGTACATGTTTGCTTGATTATTGTGGTGTTTGAACAGTTGCTTGTAGTAGTTAATCAATTTCTCAATTTCTAGTCTTAATCGTACGTTCTTGATGTTGCTAACAATCGGGATATTGCGGGAAGGATTTGGATTGGATAATTGATTAATCGGTCATCGGGAAACAACCTCGCATTGCTATAATCCGAGTACTTTGTTCCCTTTTATCACAATAATTGTTTAAACACGAGTTATATCTATGTAACTCTTTCTAGTGGAACTTTGCATAAAGGTTTAAGGAAAATGGATCCAGGGATGGTCATTGCTTTTATAATCTTAAGAAACAAACTCACTTTGATTAAGTAATTAGTTTATAATTTAGTTCAAATCTAAAACAATCAACAACTCTTGATCTTTATTTTTATTTAGTAGATTAATTTTAGTTAATTAGCAAAGTTACTAGTTTACACACATTCCACAAACTCCCTGTGTTCGATACCTTCTTGCCACTATACGTTAGTTGTAATTGGGAAATTTTACGTGTACCACGATAAGCACGTCAGCACGTTATGGTGTGCACCACAGGTTATCCACCCCGTATCATACGCAGACAAGCGGTCAGGTGGAGGTCACTAACCGGGGTTTAAAGAGAATTCTTGAGCGGTCAGTAAATCAAAACCGCAAGGATTGGGCTCACAAGCTGGATGACGCGTTATGCGCCTTCGGGACTGCATACAAGATGCCTATTGGGACGACTCCCTTTAGGCTTGTCTATGGCAAGGCGTGTCATCTCCCAGTCGAGCTTGAGCATAGGGCGTTCTAGGCTCTAAAAACAGCGAATCTGGATCTGAAGACCGGCGGTGAGACCCGTTTCTTGCAGATTCATGAGCTAGAGGAGCTTAGGCAACAAGCCTATGAGAGCTCGATTGTGTATAAAGAGCGCACCAAGAGGTTGCACGACAGTCGCCTGAAACACCGAAAAGATTTTCAGGTAGGCGACTTGGTCCTGCTTTACAACTCGCGCTTGCGTCTCTTTCCAGGAAAGTTGAAGTCCCGATGGACAGGTCCGTACAATGTTAAGGAAGTATATCCTTACGGAACTGTCTCGATTGAGAATTCAGAGGGTTTGACTTTCAAAGTCAACGGTCATCGCCTTAAAGTCTACATTGATGGACCGGTTGACCAATCCATAGAGGTAATCGACCTCTACGCCCCACATGCTTAATGAGTGTGGGGAAGTGAGTCTAGCTAGCGACTCGTTAATAAATATAGCACGGCGTGTATGGGGCGCGCCAAATTGTACAAATGTTCCTAACTTAGTCTAATTCTTAGTTAAGTTGTTAGTTTTAACTTGTTTTGTAGTTTGTTTTTAATCTTTTGCAGGTTTGATTTGCGCCTTATGATTGTGTGGATAGTCACTTCAAAACCATGGTATTATACTAGGAAGCGTCTCAAAACAGGTACGTTAGTTGTTTGTGTCGAACCAGGACAAGTGCAGGCGATTTTGGAGGCGAAACTGCAGCAAAAATTCACATTAGCTGCAGTGAGCGGCCGCTCGGAGGCACCAAGCGGCTGCGCGAAACGCCTAGTACCAAAAAAAGGGGCGAGCGGCCGTGTGAGCCTTCTGTTCGAAAATTTTGAGGGGCATTAAGGGTATTTCACTTTAAAAACTAAACATAACTAACCCTACAATAATCACTCGGCCGCTCATTATCAATTGCCCCAAAAATCACTTGCAATTTGCTCTCTCAAGAACACCAACCAAAACCTTTCAATTCCACACAAAATCTTCAAAATCAAGGTATGAATCTTCCTCTTTCTTGTTATTTTCCTTGTTCTAGTGTAATGTAGTTTAGATTTGTGCAATCTTTTCTGAATTTTTAGGGTTCTTTCATAATGTTTAACAAACCCTAAGTTCTTGGATGGATTGTTTGCTTTGTTAGTGTAGATTAGTGGTTGATTATTGTCCAAATCTTTGAGTTTTTGGGTTTTCTTCATAATGTTTCAAATAAATCCGAAAATTTTTAAAGATTTGTGTGATTTTGTAACCTTATGTTTAGTGTAGTTTAGTATGTTTGTAGATTAATTTCATGTTAGGGGTTGTATGATAATGTTAATCTTAGTGTAGATTAGATTTCTTGTTAAATTTTGGGGATTCTTCATAAAAGTTTAAAAAGTCCCCAAATTCATCTTGTTCTAGGTTGATTAGTGTTTGTTTACATCTTAATGTTTGGGGATTCTTCATAATGTTTTAACAAATCCCCAAATTTTAAGGTTGTTAGTGTTTAGATTGTAGTTTAGAAGTGTGTTGTTCATGAACTTTGGGGCGTTCTGTATAACTAAACAAACGCGCCCCAAGTTCTATGATTACTTCATAAATATTTGGTTTTTAAACACCTTGCGCTAGATAACTTGAATTCGAGATGATTTTGCAAAATCATAGCGCGTAGGTGTTCAAAAACTGAATTTGTTTGAAAACTTCATAAGTATGCAAGTTCGGCCATTCAATCGCCAAAGTTAAATAATTTTTCAAAAACAAAGTGCTTGAATGGCCGCTTTTTGAGTGCATTTGGCGAAAACACTAAAAACCGAGAAAAAGCCAAAGCACAGGATCGAAAAAGGGGGCTGCAAAACAACATTTTGGGCGCGCAGGAGCAGTGAGCGGCCGCTCACAAGTTCTGTGAAGATTTTTTATTATTTGTTTTGGCGCGTTTTGGGTCCGGGTCCCATTCCTTCGATTATAACTGACATATTTTAGCATTTTGATGTAGATGGTGCACCGCTTTTTATGGTTCGATCCGGCAATCCTGCACGAACGCGGTTGTATAGAAACCTTCAATGAACTGTATGAACGAAGGGGTTCAATCGCCACTCCGCAAAGGATATGTTTTGACACATTGGCGGAACTGAACCAAGAGGCGAGGTTCCGGGAGTGGATGGACAAACCCATGGAGAACTTGCTGTCAATCAATGAACCGGTCTTCGAGGAACTTACCCTCGAGTTCTTCTCCACCTTACGCTACAACAAACCGCGTAAGCGTGACCAACCGGATTTTCAAAAGAATGGGCGCTGGGCATTACAGTTTCGCATGTGTGGGGAATGGCGCGACATTTCAGTCGCGGAGTTAGGTCTCTACCTTGGGATATATTCTGAAGAAGAAATTTTGGATGAAAGCTTCAATGAAGCTATGTATAAATTCCCGGACGAAAACGTAGCAAGAATCGCTTTTTGGGCCGAACTAACGGGGTTACCGAACTATAACCCCCAAAATGCCAAAGAGTCCCAAATCATTGACCCATTGCTATGGGTATTCCAAAAGGTCCTGTGCGGGACCGCGGCTACTAAGAAAGAAGATTCCACCGGCTGCCCCACCCTTGATCTATTATTTCTGTACGCTCTCGTAAGTGATGTACCGGTTAATCTTGTTGCACTGATTGCATCTTTTCTCAATTCAGCAATAGGTACAAAACCTGGGAGCATGATATATGGCGGGGAGTACATGACTGCATTGGCATGGGGAATGGGGGTCCTTAAGGCAGCACGGAGGACACTGACCACGGTTCCAGGTGGATCTAGGGTGGACATGGACGTACTCCGACACATGAGGATCCTTCATGAGTACGAGAGCGGGGAATACAGGCTAAAGGGCCATGACCGAGTGATCTGGAACCCATTGCCAGCACAGCAGCCACCACCACAGCAGCCACAGCAGCAGCCCCAGCACGAGCCACGGCAGCAGCCCCAGCAGCAGCAGCACTACCATTACCAACACCCTCAGGCCTTCTATGATGACTTTGGCGCGTTCAGAAATAAAACGCGCGATACTTTGTACCAGCATGGCGAGTCCCTGCAGCATCAGGGTGCGACCCTCGACTACCTCATCACTGAGCTTCACGCTTGCTTCCCGAACAACTTTGGGAATCCCCCACAAAGGGGACATCCGGGGGACAAGCGGAGGCGAGGTGGCGATGTGGCGGGATCATCTGGGACTCACCATGATGATGAGGACTGAGGAGTGACTGGTATGCTGGTAGTATTTTTTTTTATCTTATGTTTTGTATGATACTATTATCTGGGTGCGTGCACCCAAGACATCTTTTCTTGATTCTGTACTCATACTATTTACTTTTTCGTATTTTAAATTTCAGTAGTATTTGCTTGGTTTAAATAAATGGATGTGTTTGATGTGTTATGCTTTTGTCAAGAATGGTGATAGTGCAGGAAACGGCGAGCACCGGTATGGATGCTCAATGCGGTCACCATGCTTTTCAGGTTATCACCAACAGGGGAGTATTATTCTCCTTTTTCTCACAAATAGTTAGCTATTTCATAAATGCTATCTATTTCTCACATTGGGGACAATGTGACGTTTAAGTGTGGGGAGGGGATTATATCTTGTTCTTCTTGTCCTCTTGTGTGTATATATATATATATATCTAAAAAACCTTTAAAAGTACATATATGTATATATTTATAATAAACATCAAGCCTAACTAATTTTTGATAAAAATAACTTGAGGCGCGACAAACAGACGAGATACGAGCGTGTTTAATTCATACACTTGCACCCGTTTTCTTCCGGTTACGTGAGCGTTTGAGCCTTAGAATAGATTACATTTCTTTGATATGCTTGCGAGTGAACCGGATGTTTTGTGTAATTTAGAACTTGTCACTAGTATACTTGTTTAGATCAGAAACGTGTGACACTGTACGAATATGATTGAGGAATTTAGGATACCCTTTTGATTTAGCTTTTTCTTTTCGTTCTATCTGTTTCCCGCACCCAAATATTATCCACTAGTTAACTATGTTGAACCTAATCCCGTGTTTTTCTTATTTACCACACCATTTCACCACTAATTCACTAAACCAAATAGCCTTTTTCTTTTTAAAACCTTTGTGTTAAAACTCGGTTTAGGTTATTGTTTAACTAGTATTTGTATTGTAAATAGTTCGTTTTCGGGTATATCTATTTAGAACCCATATGTTGATTATATCAGTCGTAGTTCAGTTGTATATATCATATATATATATATATATGTTAAAAAAATAGAACACCCTAAAATAGGGTGAATTAGCAGTGTTCGAGCAGTTTTTAGAGCTTTAAAGTTAAAAGTTATATGTTTAGCTCAATTCAAAAGAAAAAAATAGCCTATATTAGCATTTGTGTTGTACAGTTGTACTAATTGCTATTAGTTAGACATAACCGCCGGGTTTTAGCCGATTTGTCACTTTAAATATCAATTCCACACCCTTACCTTTGCCTAACATTACAACCCTTATAAAACCTCTTGATTTGTGCTTTTTCACATGTTAGTTGGTGAAGACTAGATCTTTTGACAAGCTTATGATATTGCACGATTCATTGTCTTGGCAATGGAGCGATTTACACATACATATTACACGTATGTATCATAAATAAAACCGAGTGTGTGTGAACATTGTGAGTCGTGTACGGGTTTGCGTGCTTGTAGATCGGAAGTGAGTCATTGCTGTTTAGTTATCTTATCTCCTGTTTATATATATCTCTTTGTTGGCTTGTCTATTATCGTCTGTACAGGCCATATTTTGTCTTTGTTGCCACTTGGAGAGTTTTTCGTTTATTTTATCTCCTGTTTATATATATCTCTTTGTTGGCTTGTCTATTATCGTCTGTACAGGCCATATTTTGTCTTTGTTGCCACTTGGAGAGTTTTTCGTTTATTTTATGTTTAAGGGTTTGCTTGAGGACAAGCAAAGTTCAAGTGTGGGGAGGTTTGATATACGTTAAATTACACATATAAAAGTCCCCGTTTAATTCTCATTTTCATACGTTTTTGACCATATACACAGGAATTGGTACTTATTTGGGTATCTTTACGATTTCAGGTCTTAAACGATGTCTTGGAAGCACAACAGAAGGAAAAACGGATATTTCGGCGCGCAAACAGGACCTCAGACCCTGTGAGCGGCCGCTCACTCCCTGTGAGCGGCCGCGCGCTCCTCCAGATATTTCTGGAGACCTTCTGGATGTTGTACGTCATGCAGCAGCAACTCGTCCAGTTGTTTGAAAAGTGAGCGGCCGCTCGGCCTCTCTGCTCTTCTATAAATTGCCCATTCAGCTCACTGATCAAATGTTGGATCTTTGGGGAGCATTTTCTGGCGATTTTCGGGGCTTTTGAAGTGCTGCACAGGCGTGGAACAAGCTCGGGAAGCCATCCGATCCATCCTTCATCATCCAATCCATCTCTTTAGCATTTTATATGGTTTGATTCTTTAAACATTTATGATCCAAATCTGATTTTGAATGCTTATTTTGATGTTGTTTTAGTTAATCGTACGCCTACGGGCAAGAACCATAGTATGTAGAACGTTAAATAATCATTTGTATAGTTAATCATGTCTTGTATAAATTTGGCGGTTTTCATGTTTAGATCTTGATGATCATAGCGCAACCTTGTTTCATTGTTGTTGGATTTGTAGTTGTATTTGAATGACTTTGGCGATTGTCGAATGTGTTAGGCGGATAAATGTTGAAAAACCGTCCGTTTAATCGTCCGGTAGTAGACTAGTTAACTTGTTAATAAGTTTACGCCATGAAACTGTAACCGGGTATTGGTTTGGTTAAAGTGAGTCGAATAACGGTTAAAAATGCTTACCGTCACGTAAAAGGGTTTTAAAAGCTTAGTGGTGTCGTTACTGATCTTTGACATGGTTAATGATCTTTGGTAGTTATTTTGGTAAAAATAGCGATCTTAGTAGATCTGTGTTCAAAGTTGGTAAAATGGAATAGGTTGTGAAATGCTCTACTTTATGCTAGTCTAGGTGGCTGTATTGTGTATTCGGTATCGCTTTCCTGAATTAGTGAGGTTAGAAAACTCTTAACAGATGACTAACTTATCTTTAGAAGATCTGCGTGAGATCATATCAGCTGCTCGCTAATAAACGACTTGAAGTGGTTAACGTGTGTACTCGTGTTAGCTTTCTGTATAGTTGTCATGTTAGGATGCCCGAAAGGGACACTAACTGTCGGAGAATGGGAATGTTGATCACACGCCTTTATTTTATATGATTTGTAGATGACATGCTAGGGTTGATATATTATAGTCTATATAGTTATATTTTCTATTTGAAGTCTTACTTGTGTTATTTATATGTTTTAAAATTAATTTAGTTATAAACAAACTTCAAACTATCTTTTCCTACTGGTAAATGGGGGACAGGGTTTTAGTACCATTGCTCTGCGCGTATCTATGGATCGATATCTGGTTCTTATCTGTACATTACTACATATATGACAGGGTACACTTGCCCTATTGTGTGTGTTTTAATATTAAGGTCTAAACCATTTTTATAAATATTAAAGCAAAACGTATGTTATTTTATTGTAAAATTATGTGTATATCCGCACACGTCACTAATGAAACACTTAGTATAATCCATAGCTTATTAAGATAATGGAAAGTATAAAGGGTTGACTTTGAGATTACATACTTATTGAAAGGACTAAAATTGTACTAATGTTAAAGTTAAAGGGACCAATGTGACATTGACCTCCACACCCACATGTTTTAAAAACCATTTTTTTTACTATACCGAATTGGACTTATAAATGGTTTAACCGGTTGAACCGGGTGGTTTAATCGGATTGAATAGTTAACCCTATAATTTTATAAATACAACTTGTTTAAACTTTTTATTTGTAATGCTTGCCATACACACATACATATACATGCCTACACACAATATAGATACACACATGCATATACAGACCGAGAATGCATATACAGACCGAGAATACACATACACACATACATATACATACCTACACACATACGTACATATACATACCTACACACACAATAAACATACACACATAAACATACATATGTACACACAATGTACGTACACACATATATATACATACTTATATACACACATACATATACATACCTATATACACAACATACAAATACAATACACTAAATAAACTATGAATCTTAATTAATATTTTTTTTAGTTTATTTTTCTAATTAATTTCTTCTTTTTATACCTAGACATAAACTAAACAAATTATACAAAAACCAAACAATCAACCAAATATTCACAAAGTACTTAAAAAAATTATCTACTAACATACTTAATAATTTGAGGTATAGGGTGAGGTTCATGTAGAAAGTGGTGTTTTCCTAAGAAGTGTAGGAAGTGTTTTAGGCCCTTGGATTAGATTATTAATGGTCTAGATTAAATTAGTGGCATGATTGTAATTAGTGTTTTATAATTATTGTTATATTAGCACTTGTAGGGGTATAATAGTAATCCTACTCGTGTTTTAAAAAGAAAAAAAAAACAAACAATAAAAAATTACAAAACCGTTTGAAGGATTCCTTTATTTATGCACACCTTCTTGGCTTCTTCATTTACACACACATTCTCTCTCCAAAATATCTTTGCTAAAAGGAAACTATAATCACCAAAAATAATGGTAAAAGATAAATGATTTGGTGAAACCTATCTTCTTCATAAATCTTTACCTTCTGTATTCATCTAACATTCATCTAAAAAATATTGTGGTGTTTTTATTCTGATTTGCAAGTAAAAAGATGAAGGGTGATTCAAGTAAATCGCCGATTGAAAGTGTCAACCGGAAAGGGTAAACAATCGTTCACGGCGTCCAGCGGAAAAGGTAAACAACCCTGTGGTGTTTATATTCCAAGGTTTATTTTTTCTATTTGCATAAGAAATATTAAAATTTAATTTGCTTTTTCCAAAAAAAAAAAAAATTTTGCATAAAAGTTGAGTAAAACGTGGTGGTGTCTTGTAAAAGGGACGATCGGGTTTTTATAGTTTCGATTAGGTTTGTTGTCAGATGGTTTGTGATGTTTTAAGTTTATAAAAGGTTTTAGGGTTTTCAAATTGGGGTTATTTTTATACGGTTTTTTTTTTTTTTGGGTTTTTTCAGATTTGTGGTGTTTTTATGCAATTACAGGTAAGAAAGATGAAGTCTAAAACAACAGATCCGATTGAAGATGTATTGACAGATAAAAAGAACAATCTAGTGAAGGCGTTGATGGGATGGGTGTGTAATCTTGATGTTGGTGTGTTTTATCAGTGTTTATTTCTTGACAGGGTGTTTTACGAGTGTTTATTTCTTGGAAGAATGTTTTACGAGTGTTTATTTCTTTACATAGTGTTTTATCACAACTATTAGTGTTATATCATTTTTTAATAGTTGTTAGTTGATGAAATGTGTTTTACATTCATAAGAAGTATGTTGGTGTGTTCGAATGGTTAGTTCATGGTGTAGTGTTTAATATCATAAGTTAAACAACAAAACTTTAAAAACACAGTACCAAGAACTACAAGAAACCTACAATAATTTAAAACACCATATCAAGAATGTCGAAAAAACCCAAACAAAAAAACGTAATCATAAAACACCACCAAAGAACTTACCATTCCCATAATCGATAATGGAATTAGACATCATGTGCTTTTCAATAAAACACTGCGACTATGAATCTGGATATGTACGTGAATATAATGAATTAGTTGTGAGAAAAGGAAGTCAAATCTTTAAATATTGCTGGAAATGAAACTTGATCATACGTATGATATCAAATCCCATAATATTAGGCAAAATGGATAATAACTATCTAATTAATATTATAAAATTGTTTTATATTAAAAAATAAAACATAATTTGTTAATTACCAGGATAGCCTTTTCTATTAAAATTATTAATGCCACTTGTCATTATTGTGTGGCTTCTTACACTTCTTAGACAAATCCCACTTTCTACACAACCATATTTAAACGCAAATATGAACATCTATAACCACAACAGATACAAAATCCAACCAAAACATACAATTAGCGGCAAATAACACAATTTTAACAAAAAAAAAAATTTACTTACAAGTAGCGATCTAGCTGTGCTCCAGGGGTTGGGGTCGTAGATTGGTGCTCCTATAAACACACTACAAGAAAATGCAACAATTTTAACAAAAAATTAAAGAGAAAAAAAAAAAAAAGAAAACTAACAGTAATAGTATGGAGAGCAGGGAGAGCCGGGGCAGTGGCCGGTGCGACGGGTGGTGGGTGAGCTGTGCATCCGTTCCTAAATTTGGCACCAAATCTCTAGTCGCAAAATAAGTTGCAACTCTATTTTGGTAAAAAAAAAAAAAAAAAAAAAAAAATTGGCCGCAAACGTAATTAGTGATATGACCGACCACCTTGACCAGTCGCAAAACTGTCGCAAAAAGGCATTTGCAACCGTTTTAGAGCCGTTTTAGTAGTCGCAAGTGTTTTTTTTAAGTAGTATCCGTATAAATGTTTATATTGTAAACATCATATAATTCTGCCACAAACATACACAATGAAAATCAAGGCTTTTACATACTAGAAATGGGTACAGCCGTCTCACAACAAAAGTTCCATTTTTTTCTTAAAGATTTCTTTTTATATTCCAGTGTAGATACGTGCGTTGACTCACATGCTAAACCTCTCCACTGCAGCAAATGCTGAATTTGTGTATCCACGTAAGCCCAAGTGCACCGCCAATTATGAACCGCCACGAACATTTATCTAGCTTTCCAATGTTTGGCAATTTAGGTGACCTATTTTAGTCGACTCTATCCCAATATATCCAATGGAATTTTATATATTGCTACTCACATGATAATCATGGAAAATTGGAAATCTTCAACTTTTAAACTCATTCCATGCAGGGCTGGACCTACTGTGTTAGCAACCTAGGCTAAGGCCTAGGGTCTCAAAAAACTAAGGGCCCCGAAAGTTTAAGTTTTTTTTCGTGTATTACATTTGTATTGGCCCAAGTAAAAACAAACAAGTATTGAATGATTGAATCTCTAAAATTTGTGACTTTCATTTGCTATTGCCGATTGTCATTGATCATTTTTTTTGGTTATCAAGGATTGAAGTCTTACAAGAGGGATTGGACGATATAAAGTTAATCTACTTTCTCAACCAAAGTAGATGTTGAGAAAACCATTAAATCAAGCCCAAAAGAAATACATAGTAAATTGTAGATCCACAAAATGGGTTCAAAATTTAAATGGGAAAATGTCTTTAATTTGCAATATACCTAATGCGAGTAAGTAGATAAAAGGAATACGGAATACTTTAATTGATTAATAGTTACCAGAAAGGAGATTGTAATGTCCATCTAGTGTAAGGTGTTTTTTTTTTTTTTTTTTGTGAACTATACAAATTTAAAGGGCCCCCGACTTGTATTTTGCTTAGGGCCTCCAAAAACGTTGGATCGGCTCTGATTCCATGATTCATCTTTTTTGTTTTCTATGTGGGACAATAATTCAACAACTGCTTTCAATTATTTGCAAGACTCAATCCAAAATACATATTGTGTATGTTATTTATTATGAGAAACATATATCACGACAAACATCAATCACATAAATGTTTATATTGATAACAACATAGAATTCCACCACAAACTTACACTCAGAAAATTAAGGCTTATGCATACTAGAAACAGGTACAGATACGATGAGCATTCCAACGTACATATACCATTATTTTGATAGGACATTAATCAGATGGAAAAGTCATATAATATTACATATAGAGGCTCGCGTTGGGCAACCTTTGACGTGGGATAACAATGAGAGGGGTTTCTTTCTTCACTGCAAAGCACCATATTTCTTTAAGGTCATGTTTTTCGTCATTGGGAAAGCTCCAATCAAAGGCGTGCATGAGTGAACCCACTGTAAGCATTAACATTTTCTCGGCCAATGGAACACCTGGACACAATCTTCTTCCAGATCCAAATGGGGTAAACAACACATTAGTTCCCTTCAAATCCCAATTGTTGTTTGCCAAGAACCTATCGGGGTTGAATTCCAAAGGATTATCCCAGTACCGAGCATCCCGTTGGATTGACCAAACATTCACAAGGGTCGTACAACCTTTTGGAACAGTATATCCACCTACCGTGCATGTCTTGCTTGGTGATCTAGGGAGTAAGAAAGGGACTGTAGGAAACAAACGCAATGTTTCTTTTATCGTTGCGTCAAGGTATTGTAGTTTTGGAAGATGGTATTCTTCTATCATGTTATTTAGTCCTACAATTTCTGCTAATTCGTCTTGAACCTTTTTCATTATGTTCGGATTTTCTATAATACTTGCCATCGCCCATTCTATTGTTGATGCCGTTGTTTCTGTTCCAGCAATCATAATGTCCTGATACAATGATGTTTTAGATATATTTATAATTAGAAGTGAGGCGGATGTAAAAGTATTAAGTTTAAATTATCTTACCAGGAGAAGTAACTGTATTTGGTGCAAGTTGAGTGTTGTTCCATCTTTTTCGTCCTTGTGATTTAACAAGATTTGTAGAAAATCATTCTCTCCTTCATCCTGTGAAATTTTCAAGTTGGATTTGATTCGATCTTCAACGATTGTAGCGAAAAGTTTATGCAACTCCTCACGTTGCTTCTCCATGTCGCGTGCGACTCCTTGTAGATCAAAACGAGCAAGCACAGGGAAGAAATCTGATAAATTTGCCCGTCCAATTATTTTTGTGATGTTTGCAGCCGCCATATCTATCTCAGTTGAAAGATTGTTGTCTTTCACCCCTTTACTTTCCCAAATTGTTCTTGATAGGACACTTGTCTCCGTGGCGAAAGCAATCGTACGCATGCTAACTTTGGTTCCAATTTTACCAAAAACATTCTTGACGGTTTTTCTAACTTCCTCCTGTCTAACAGACATGGTTGCTAAAAGACTCTTGGTGCTTAGCATCTCGTGAACACTTATCTTACGAAGCTTACGCCAGTTAGCATTGTTGTCGGAAAATGCTATATCTTGGCCACCTTTTGTTAGTACTGAGGCTGCCACGGATTTGTCACGGTTAGAAAAGATCTCGTCTTGGTCACGAAGCACCTCCTTTGCTAACTCTGGAGTGTTTACTACAATGTGAAGCTTGCTTCCCAACTTGAACTTGAAGATAGGGCCGTAGGTCTGAGCCATATTGGCGAGTTGTGTGTGGAAGTCAGGACTAACAAATGGAAGGTACCCAACGATTGGCAACGAAATGGGACCTGGTGGCAATGGTGGTGCACCATTTGAAGCTTTCAACTTGTACCATAGAATACCCAAGATCACTAGTAATGAAGTGACAACTAACGCCTCGTTTCTCACTTCCCATAACCCTGACACATGATTAATATATTCGTGTGCCATTTTGCAAATGATGGAATATATGTATGAAAGTTGAATACAATGCAGCAAGTAATGGGTGCATTTTATAGCTCACACCTGGGTGATGCTCATGCATATTGTCAACTCAAAGAAAATCAACTGATGTACATTGTTGAAATGTTGAATAAGTGTTCATAAAATATTGATGTGGATAAAGTAATTGAATGCATATGGTAAATTCATCATTTCATACCCGAGTGTATTTAACAATTTGCCCTTCCTAAAATAAACCGAAACTTTATTTAGGGAAAAAACAAAATACATGTATACCGTATACGTAGTTAATAGGAGTATATATGAATTAAGAACCTTTCTAAAATAAACCGAAATTTTATTTAGGGAAAAAACAAATAGCTCTTTTGATTTGGAATAAGAAAAATAAATTACCCAACTTTTCCTAAATGTTACCAACCGAATTTTATTATTTCTTTATAACATTTGGCCTCTCATGCCATCAAAATTGACTGCTTTCACCTTGTGTTGCCCCTATTGAGACTACCCCGCAAGTCACCATTCTAGTACCACTCTCACCCAAGCATGTGTAAGTGCAGAGTTTTAATTTGTTACACCACCAAGCTATTCAAAACGAGTTGTTGATATTTGAGACAAATCATTGTTATGTTCCAAAACTCTCTGTTGTTCATTGTCGATGTGAGATTTGTCTACATAATTAGATTATTGTTGTTATTAATATTATTATCATTATTGTTGTTATTTGTTATTGTAATTTCGATTCTATTTTTATCATTACCCTCATTGTAACATCTAACTATTTGATTTCTTAATTCAACCAATATTCTTCTGTTGGTGGAAATTTTCCAAAACGTCGCCATTTTAGTTTCTCAGAGCAATGCACTGCTATGGTTTTCGAAATTAATCCATTATCAAAATTTTACCAATAAAACAAGAAAGAGATTTGCTCAAGGTGTTATAACTCCCTTTATAGACTTGCCAACCTCAAAAAGAGTCACATCACCATGTGTATGCTTCAACGTTTTAAAAACCAGTTTTTAAATGATACTATATTCAGCTAAAACATGTTTTATTTGGCTGAACTGGGTTGTTTCGGGTGATTCAACTGTGCTAACTAGTTAATTTTGTAAATCCATAAATTATAACATCAACTTAAAAAGTAATCTAAAAGTACATGATCATGGGATTGGCGATTCGTTCCGAGTTCTTATGAAGAAGTTGCGGAGTTATTCCAACTTTTATCGGAGATCCATGATCATTCGTGGGGAGTTGGTAGTGATACATGGCATTGGGAAGGTGACAAAACCCGTAGCTTTTCAGTTAGTAGTGCCAAAAAGGTTATTAACAATGGTTCGGAGGCTGGTATCTCTAGTCCTATAGATTGGAAAGGTTGGTTGCCCCTAAAATGTAAAATCTTCGTTTGGAGAACTCTTCTAGATAAAATTCCATGAAGACGAATCTGGAAAGGAGAGGAGTTCAGCTGGATGATTTGGTGTGCCCTTTATGCGATACGAATCAAGAAACCTCGCTGCATTTATTCACAGGTTGCATATACGCGGCTGAAGTGTGGAGTCGGATGGAGACGTGGTGCAGATTGCCTCCGAGTCTACTGTTCGGCGTAGAGGATCTCGTCTCTGGGCAAATGTTTTATTCGAAGAAAAAAAAGAAGTCCGAGTTCTTCAAGGTATTGTATATACGGCTATGTGGGCAATTTGGATTGAACGAAATGCTAGAATTTCAACAATAAGGCGCGAAGAGCTAAGGAGATAGTTGAACAAATAAAAATTATGTTGTATTTTTGGATTCATAATAGAAGTAGACATATATGTATAGATTGGAATAAGTGGTGTAAATATCCTTTGGATTTGATGTAATTGATTTTCCCCTTGGATCCTTGCTTTGAGGGCGCTTGTGTGCTACCATTTATTACATCAAATATCTTATATCGACCATATATCTTGTTACCGTCTAGCATGAACTCCCGACTTTGTTTTTTTTGCCCGGTGGGAATGGAAAATTCCAAAAGTAGTCACCTATTAAAAGTTCTACTACCCAAGATTTTTTTTTTTGAAGGTGTACTTCAGCGGTGAAACCAATCGACAGACAACCCTTCAACCCGAGTTCGAATCACTACCCACGCACTGGTGTCCACTTTGAAGTTATCTCAAACCGTTACAGGGAATTTTTTCGTGGTGTGCAGGATTCGAACTCAAGACCAAGCCCAGACGGAAACCCTCCGAAGAAGTAAACCCTCCCTCCTATCCCCAAGATTTAAGTGTGACGTTTTTTCTTCATTCATATTTAACGTATTATTGAACGCAAATGACCAATTATTATTATTATATTATTACGGTCATTATTTTTATTATTATTTTTTTAATGTTGGTTTTTATTATTATTACGGTTCTCGTGAGTCCAGGTCGGATCGGTTCCGGATCCTTTGCACCGCCCTATTTGGGATTGCTTATTTAACTCCGAAAGTGTTTTTTAGTATGTTTGGCAAAGAGCTTTTAAAAGTTTTTATAAGCTTTAAGCTTCAAGCTTTTAAAAAAAAAAAAAAAAAAAAACTCCTATTTAATAAAAAGACTTGTTTGATTGAATAAGCTTAAAGCTTTTAGGTTAGGAGAAAAAGCTCTATAGTGAAAAGCTACTAGTACTAGCGTTTAAGAAAAAACTCCTACTAGCTACAAGCTTTTAATGAATAAATGACAAAAATACCCATTCTATCATAAAAATAAAAATAAAAAAAACATGCATACAAGCTTTTAGTTAATGCCCATTTGGGTTAATTTATACATTTTATTAAAAGCTCCAGCTACTCTGCCAAACATCAAAATATATTTAAAAAGCTACAACTACCAGCTTCTAGCTACAACTACCGGCTACTTTTGCCAAGCATACCCTTGATCAAACGTGATTATTAACTGATGACTTTTTGAAAAGAAGTTTCTAAAAAAGTGTTTGGATTAGCTTTTTTGGTGGGAAAAGTCAATAGGTTGTTTTTTAAAAAGTGTTTGGTTTAGCTTATTAGTATAAAATGACCAAAAGCTAAAAGTCAAAAGCGAAAAGCCAGGATTTCTAGCTTATTGAAAATAGCTTCCACCCTTATTAAAAAGCCAAAACCAAAAGTGTTTTTGGTTTACACAAATAGCTTATTAACTTATTGGTTTTTGGAATAAGCCAATAAGTCAATAAGTTGTTTTGTAACTCAATCCCAAACACCCTTTAAGCCTCAAACTTGAGACCAATAGCCTGTGAGACGCTACTAATATCACGTCCCATCTCGAGCCCAATGCACCCCACTTAACATCTTTTGCACCAATTCCCTTGAAAAACCCACCAAGGCATGCCATTCTAAAGTGACGAACTCATAGCCTCGTGGATAAAACCATTATTTCTATTATTGTATCATTATTATTATTGTAGTTATTTTTAATATTAGTATCTATATAATAATTCGTTTATTTATTTATTTTTTATAATTTTCAATATATATATATATATATATATATATATATATATATATATATATATATATATATAGGGAAAGGGTAAAATGAGAACATGATTGAGTTGGAAGAACATCGGGAACCAATTACATGCATTAATCTTCAATGATCCAATGTTTGTTGTGATGACACGTATGTTTTTTCTTTTTTTTTTTTTTTTTTTTGTCTTTTTCTACCCCCTCATTATATTAATTGATAAAAAAAAATATTATAATAGTACTTAATGGCAAGATGGTAAACTTATACACCCTTCTCTCTCTCTTCCTTTTTCCCATCACCATCACTAGGGCTGGCAATTAGACACGAACACGATAACCTGACACGATTTTAACAGGTTTCGTGTTTGGCCTTAACAGGTTTCGTGTCTATAACAGGTAAGACCTGTTTATTTTTGTGTCGTGTTCGTGTTTACATGTTTCGTGTTCGTGTCTTAACAGGTCTTATTGTGTCTAATCGTGTTTCTTATCGGGTCTTGTCGTGTTACCTGTTTTACTAGGTCTTCCTTACCATGTTAACATGTTATACACAGGTTCGTGTTCGTGCTTACATGTTTCGTGTCCGTGTCTTAACAGGTTCGTATAACCTGTTATGCCAGCCCTAATCATCACCATGTGTTTTTTTAACTTTATTTTACTTTTAATCTATTTAATTTTTTAAAACAAAAACTAAGACATTATTCAGACACGTTATGAATCCAAAACCATCTGTGCATATATGTCTTAAGGGGCCCTAATGGATCACTATGGGCAATAGTAGATCACACACACACACACACACACACATATATATATATATATATATATATATATAAAATATATCTTAAAGGACCATAATGGGCCTTAATGGATCACACCATGCAATAATATATCATATTTACACTACTAGAAAACTGACCCTTTTGCGACAAAGATTTTGGTCGGAAACCGGTAGGAAAACAGCGTTTCCGACCAGTTTCCGACAAAATGTCGTTTGTCTGAAAAATCTAGTCGGTAATATTTTCCGACAATGTTTCCTACAAACTTCCGACTAATTTGTAACATTATTTTCCGACAAAGTTCCGACAAAGTTTCCTACAAACTTCCGACTAATTTGTAACATTATTTTCCGACAAAGTTCCGACAAAGTTCCCTACAAACTTCCGACTAATTTGTAACATTATTTTCCGACAAAGGTCCGACAAAGTTTCCTACAAACTTCCGACAAAAAAAGCACGGCATAATCTACGACAAACTTCCGACGAGTTTGTAACAAACTTTTCCGACAAAATTCCGATGAAGATTCCTTCAAAATTCCGACAAAAAAACATAGCAGATTTTCCGACAAATTCCCGACAAAAAACATGGCAGATTTTCTAACAAACTTCCGACTAATTTGTAACCATGTTTTCGGATAAAATTCCAATTTTTTCTGCATTATTGCAGAAAATAATTTATAAAACCCCCTGTTTATAATGATAATCAGCAAATTAAGATACGATATGATACTCCGTTCACAAGGTAAACTACAAATTACTTACCGTTATCAAATTACAAGTTCCTAACAAAATACGACGCCATCATCAAATTACAAGTTCCCTAACAAAATACGACGCCGTCATCAAATTACAAGTTCCCTAACAAAATACGACACGGTAATCAAACTACAAGTTCAACGACAAAGGATAACAAACATAAGCTAGACTACGGTGGAGGATTGCTTAAATTGCAAGTGGAAGCAGTCGTTGCATAAACACATGACAGTCATGGCTTTTGAAACTATAAAAAGTGCTCTCTTTAATGTTTACACAATTCCCTATATTTGACGCATACCCATCCAGAAATTTAAGCTCTTTTAACCATGCACAGACTCGTTTAACGTCGCATTTCGGAAGAGTGTAATCTCCCTTGTGTTTTATCATCTTCCCACTGTTACCATGGATGAGGTTTAGAAGAGGTCGGTTACAAATAAGTTCAATGTCCTTCCTTGCCTTTATAGTGTCTTTTGATTTGTTGGTTCCCATAATTGTGTGGAACAAATTATCGAATACATTCTTCCCGATATGCATTACATCGAGATTATGTCGGATCAACAACTTACGCCAATATGGAAGTTCCCAAAAGATGCTTCTTTTTACCCAATTATGTGTCTCCCCGAAACCTTGTGATTTTTCATTATCTTTATGATATGGTGTACCTTCGTAAACGGTCGGGATATGTTGAACAACTTGCCATATTTCCTCTCCGGTTGGCTCTGGAATAGATTTTACGCCCTTCACCGTTTTGTCTTTCTTAAAATTAATCCCATCTTTCCGGAAACGGTGTCCTTGAGGAAGATGTTGTCTATGACAATCAAACCAACACGGTTTCCCTCCAAATTGTAGCTGGAATGATCCCGATTTATCTGAGCAATAAGGACAGGCTAACTTCCCATGTGTGCTCCATCCAGACAACATTGAGTAGGCAGGGAAGTCACTAACTGTCCATAGCAGTACAACTTTCATTTGGAAATTGTTCATTCGATAGGCATCATAAGTTTCTATACCATCTGAAAACAAAAGTTTAAGCTCCTCTATTAAAGGTTGTAAGAAAACGTCCAGATTTTGTGTGGGATTCTTTGGGCCAGGAACGACTACAGGAATTTGTATGTATTCCATTTTCATGGCCAACCAAGGAGGTAAGTTGTAAACTGTAACAAACACGGGCCAACATGAATATGTTGCCCCGTTTGAATTATTTGGATTGAACCCATCGGTACACAACCCGAGGCGAACATTGTGTGTCTCCTGTGCAAACTCAAGATAAATGGTGTCAAAATGGTTCCAGGCTCGACCTTCACTAGGATGACTCATTCTTTCTGTTTGCCTTTGATGAATGGCATGCCAGGTCAAATGCTCAGCCGTCTGCTTTGAATAAAACAATCTCTGAAGTCTTGGTCCAATAGGCATGTAGGTCATAACCAACTCGGGCACTTTTTTCCCACATTCCTTGTATCTGTTTTCGTTACAAACAGTACAATGATCCAGTTCAGAAAATTGTCCACGGAATAGCATGCAATGGTTTTTGCATACATGAATTTGTTCTGACGGCAACTCTAGTGGCTTTAACATCTTCTTGGTCTCATAAAAGTTTCTAGGTAGCTTCTCACCGTCAGGTAGACAATCTTTGATTATCGGAAGTAGTTTATCATATGCCGAGTCAGAAACATTGCACTCTGATTTCCAGTGCAATAACCTGGTTGTGATGGAGAGTATGCTAGCTTTTTCACACCCCTCCCATAAAGGCTTATTGGCTTGCCTTAATAGGGTATAATATGCCTTAGCATTTTGATTTGGCTCTTGCGGTCCTTGTTGATCATTAGGATAATGGTTTTGATGCATGCTTTCAATAACCATTTGATCACATCTTGTAAAATCACCAAGATGGTCAGATGATACAGGATTTGAACATTGACCCACATCTTGGGTAGGCAATGATTCACCATGGCAATACCATACCAGGTAATTCTTCATGAATCCTTTGTTATATAGATCATACTCAACCAAATCCCTCCTCTTGTATTCCCGATTTTTGCAATTGGCACATGGACATCTAATTTCCAATACATCCACCCCTTTTATAGTTCGGCTTCGAATGTTAGTAGCGTTGGCATACGCAAAATCCAAGAAATAAGTGACATGAGATTGAAATGGCGGATTGAAAAGACCATTAGAGGCTCTTGTCGTGTACATCCAATCTCTATTAGATGACATGATTGCTATCGATCTATAACTAAGTTCCCAAATTTTTTAGAACAAATAAAACAAAAATGCATTTAAAACATACCGATTAGTGAAGCAATTAAGAAAATAGTATTCTAATGCCCTAAAATTCCAACTAATCCTTGTCGAACACAACTCAGTTATCAAAGCTAGAAATTTCAAGCATAAACTAGAATTTCATCCAACAATTAACATTAAATAACATTAATATAGGTTCGTCGTATCAACAATTAATGCCTGATCAAAAACTACAAAACTTAAGACAAAAATTCTAAGAATCTCATGACACTAAAATTTCAATTATTATCAAGAACTAAACAGTTGTGTTCGACAAGCAATTAAGCATAAAGAAAATGTTTATTAAAAAAACGTTGAACTGATACTTGAGCCAATGAATGAAAGGCCAATAAGCAAAACAAACTAAGAAAATGAATAAGCAAAATAAGCAAATGAAGATACAAATAATTATGAATTAAAATGAACGGTCAATAACCAAATAATTATGAACTCTGACCTTCACTGATTTGGGTGTTTAGGGTAATGCGACAGAGAAGAATACCAGAAAGAAGAACAGAAGACGCGACAGGGAAGTTGGCTTCTACATAGGGAATTTGGGTGTTTAGGATTTTTTTGTGGAAAAGAGGGATAATGTTGCAGATGAGGAATTTGGGTGTTTAGGGTTGTTTTGTGGGAAGTGATGATCAATGGAAAAAAGGTGAACACGGGTTCTTTTGTGAGGTGGGCTTCAGTTCTTGGGCTCTAATTTAATGTTCATGAGGTTTGGACAACATAAGTAAACCCAAAGCAAAAATAAATAAATTAGTCGGAAACTGGTCGGTAAGTACCGACGATTTACCAACAAACGACATCGTTTTTTTTTTATATTTTGAGCTTTAAACATCGTTTTTTAATTCCATCTTTTGTACACCTTAATCATACATTAAATACTTAAATTTTACCAAATTATACGTATTAGGCACGCACATACGTGTGGGTACATTTTTAGAATTTGTTGCTTAAAACAATCTTTTGTTATTCAATAAGTCTATGTATGTGTATGTGTGTGTATATATATGTGTGCATACTTGTATGCATTAAGACACATACACGTGTACATAACATATATATACTCATAAACAAATAGATTCACTTATGCACGTCCATAAAATGCACCTTTATATAACCGAATAACAATAAAATAAAGGTTTTGGTCGGAAAATGGTCGGTAATTACCGACAATTTACCAACTAAATGTTCGGTTTTGTCGGAAACTGGTCGGTAAGTACCGACGATTTACCGACAAACGACATCGTTTTTTTATATTTTGAGCTTTAAACATCGTTTTTTTCATTCCATCTTTTGTACACCTTAATCATACATTAAATACTTTCATTTTACCAAATTATACGTATTAGGCACGCACATACGTGTGGGTACATTTTTAGGATTCGTTGCTTAAAACAATCTTTTGTTATTCAATAAGTCTATGTATGTGTATGTGTGTGTATATATATGTGTGCATGCTTGTATACATTACGACACATACACGTGTACATAACATATACATACTCATAAACAAATAGATTCACTTATGCACGTCCATAAAATGCACCTTTATATACCCGAGTAACAATAAAATAAAGGTTTTGGTCGGAAAATGGTCGGTAATTACCGACAATTTACCAACTAAATGATGGGTTTTGTCGGAAACTGGTCGGTAAGTACCGACGATTTACCGACAAACGACATCGTTTTTTTTATTTTTTGAGCATTAAACATCGTTTTTTTCATTCCATCTTTTGTACACCTTAATCATACATTAAATACTTTCATTTTACTAAATTATACGTATTAGGCACATACATATGTGTGGGTACATTTTTAGGATTCGGTGATTAAAACAATCTTTTGTTATAATATAAGTCTGTGTGTGTGTGTATGTGTGCATGCTTGTATGCATTACGACACATACACGTGTACATAACATATATATACTCATAAACAAATAGATTCACTTATGCACGTCCATAAAATGCACCTTTATATAGTCGAATAACAATAAAATAAAGGTTTTGGTCGGAAAATGGTCGGTAATTACCGACAATTTACCGACAAACAATATCATTTTTTTTATTTTTTTAGCTTTAAACATCATTTTTTTTTCATTCCATCTTTTTTACATCTTAATCATACATTAAATACTTTTATTTTACCAAATTATACGTATTTTACACACACATAGGTATGTGTACATTGTTATGATTCGTTGTTTAAAACAATCTTTTGTTATTATATAACTTAATATATATATATATACATATATGCATGTGTGTGTTTGTATGCATTACGACAAATACACATGTACATAACATATATATACTCATGAACAAATACATTCACATGTTTATAATTGAATACCAATAAAATAAAGCTTTTGGTCGGAAAATGGTCGCTAATTACCAACAAGTTACCGACAAGCGGTATGATTTTGTTTTTCTTCTTTTTCTGGTCGGAAATTGGTCGGAAACTTCCTACGAATTTCCGACTAGTTGATTTTTGGTCGGTATCTAGTCGGAAAACTGTCCCAAAAAACAACACTTATTTTTTGTCGGAAATTGGATGGAATTTGGTCGGAAATACCGACCAAATTTTTTTGGTCGGAAATTCTTGTCAGAATTTGGCAATTTTCTAGTAGTGAATTACTTTTGGGGGAGAAACATGCCAGGTATTCGTATTTTTACAATTTTGTTATACTATGGTCGACTTTTTGTTACTATGGTCGACTTTTTGGTTACTATACGGTTTGACCCCTAGGAACATATTGGGAACCCTGTGACATGTCTAGAGACCTGATAACACATGTTTGGACTTGTATATGCAGTATGTGGACTATATGATAGCCTTAGTGAACTGTTGTGCGTATTAAATGCATGTTTACATGTGATTGCTTCGTAATAACTTGTATTTAACTAACACGGGGATGTCGGGTCACCAATGGGATGTCAGGTGTTGTCTTGTGTGGTCAGTTTAACGTTCAAACATGGTTTCAAACGTACACGCCTATGGTATGGACACTTAGGGACTAGTTGACCTACGGGTAATAGTCCGGGTACTCATACGCATTTAATGATAGGTAGGCATTACTAGGGACTATCATTGCATTGTCTGATTTCTTATTAGGAAGAACACAATCTAAGGTGAGTTTCACTGCCCCGCTTGTAACACCCCAACCGATGGCGGAAACATCGAGGTGTCACGTAGTGACGATTGTTCAATAGCTCATGGACTAAAAGTGTAAATATTAATACATTGATTAGATAGTTTATTACATTGAAATGAAATACAACGATTCTAAATGCCAACTAATATGAAATACAATGAATCAAAATCTAAATATAAAATCCGAAAGCTTAAAGAATGCATCTCAAAATAACCTGAAATATGTACAAAATAATTTGGTCAATACAAAATTTTATTGGTGAGCATACCCTGTTTGAATAAATATAGTAGGAAAAGTGTTTAGCAATTCATGTGCGGTACCATTTGCAATTATGTAATAAGCAATATCCGTTCAAAACCAAACCTAAGAATAATGACTAACACATGACTAACCAACTGAATAATGAATTAACAAGACAATGACCAAGATTCCCTCAACAGAGTCTCAAGGGGGTATACCATAGTACTATTCATTGAAATGCTAGGCCGCCCAGCGGTTAATGATTTTGACAAGTCATAGACACACCAATTAACATAAAGCAAACACACATGAGAATTGCATTTAGTAAAAGAAATAGAAACTTGATAGTAAGTACATGAGTCACCCCATAATAGTAAAACAGTAAAAAGGGGAAAGATATACTCACAGTTTACGAAAATGATCAAAATCCACTTAAGCGGTCGTGAGCTAAGTAATGAGAATTCCGAAGAATTCAACCTATAATGTGTAAGAATACTAATAAGGAAGTGTCTAAAAAAGTCTAAGGTAACTAGGGTCTAGGGCATTAGGGTTTGCTAAGTCGATTTGGGGAATTAGAGCTTTAATGATAAGTCGCGTTAATGTAAAAGTTGTATATTAAAGAAAATATACCAAAGTGTGTAAATGTGTTTTAGATAATATAATTATTACCAATTGAATATTTAGGTAAAAATATGTCTCGAATAATTAAAGCAAAATAATTTAGCCAATTACTTTAACTAATTATTGTCAATAAATACAACAATCATAACTATTTAAATAAATAATTATGAGTTACACCATGATCCAAACTAATGATAATAAAGACTTTCGAACGTAAGGATATCTCTATTTTATAAGAAAAATATTTATAAAATAGACATTAGATAGTGTAAATAAATATATAATTAATTATGTCTAATTAAACATAAGTAAGACTAATAATTCAAGACATGATCCAAAAATGCTATATTTAATATAAAATGGATACTTTCTGATGTAAAGTAATAAAAATAATTTTCCCATAATTTTTATAACCTTATTTATATTTAAAACTGATTTAATGATATTAAATCATGTTTAAATGATTAAAAATAGAGAAATTAATAAAAATAAATGGTTTCTGAACCAAATATTTTTATTTCAGTTCATAATCATTAGAAATAATTTATCAAAAATTTTGAGATTAAAATCATTAAAAATGAATTTTTTTTATCAATTAAATATGATTAAAACAATTTAATTCAATAAAAATATAAAAATAAAACATTTTCCAGAAACTAAAAGTGGGATAATTTTCTATGAGGTGTCAAGAAGCTACTCCTAAATTTCATAATTTTTGGAGCAAAAATGAATTTATTATGAATATTTCAAATTCTATACATAATACATTTAAAAAAAAATAAGAAATGAAAATTGAAAAGAAACATATCAAAAGAAAAGGAAAACGTCCAGATCTGCATCTAAAGGGATTCGAACCTAGATCCTTTCCAAACCGAAACACACACCAAACCACTAGGCTATGTACAAACTTGTTGATTTATTTGAAACAAAAAGGATTTTAAACAATACAACCTACTCATCTTCTTCTTCCCCAAATTCTACAACTTAGAACCCTAACCCTAGGTTTTATAATTAATCAAATCTGATGCGATTAACCCTTGGAACTAAAGGGCTTTCGTATGCTAATGTATTAGAAACATAATGAAGGTATCAATTTGGACTTACAATGCGTTTTAAGGTTCGAGTTTTGATGTGCAGGTCCGAACACATATCCGCAAATTCAGATGCCTCGTGAACGTGTTTAAGCTATTTTTTTAGTGGGTTTAGGACGATTATGGTGCAGGAAAAAGGTGAGGTGTTCAGTTTATATAATGGTGATGAAACCCGAACGTTTTGATTTCTTGATTATGTCTCGACGGTTACAACTCTTAATTCCCATTGAAACTTGTTTATTGCTAGATATTATTGAGGGTAATACGTTACAATGCGTGGAGAAACGTATGAAGATCATTAAACCGCGCTAATTCCATGTTAAAGAACTGATTTGGGGCTGCCGGAGGTTGGCCGGAAATTGGCCGCCAGCGACATCTTGGCCGGAAAAACGTGAGCCACAGAGAAGCTATTTTTGTTTGATTTATAACTTTCACAACTTGACAATATTAGTCCCTCATGTTTACTTAGGTTAGTATATTGAATAACTAGGTTAGTTTTTCCTTTATAATACACTAACCAAGTTAATATTAATTAACCAAAATGATTTTAAAGTTTTATAAAACTTAAATCTTTTTATAAAATCTTTTACGAATACGTTTCACCTACGCATTTGATTAAAACTTATACTCGATCCATAATAAATGTAAATGATTAAATTTTAAGTTGCTCTAAAATTAATTTGAAAACGACAAAACTTACACGGACTATAATGGAAATATTTGAAGGGCTATTATTGTCAATTTGACGAAAGACGAGGGTGACGGATGTCACAGTCTCCCCTACTTTAGAAAATTTCGTCTCGAAATTTGTTTCAACTGGAGGCTACTATGAAACTAAAAAGCGTTGTAAAAGTTAGCTAGGTTTTTAGAAGGAAATTTCGTCAGTTATGATTCGATAAAATTTAAAATAGTTGTTTAATACCCAAGGTAAAATTTCAAAATCTTTGATGATTAATCCAAAATTAGAAAGGTGAGAGTTTAAATGAGAAAAGTTTTGGGAATGCATAACGGTGAAGGCAGAGGCACTAATGAAGGTAGTCTTCCCTACTTTAGAAAGGTTTCTGACTGAACGTTATTAGAGACATGCAACAGAATTTCGACTAACAGAAAGTGTAAGAGTATACAAGGTTTAAGGTTTTCAGTAGATGTGGTTAAAACGAAAGGCTTCAACAAAACTAATTGAAGCTTATGTAAAATGTTCTTATCGAAAGGCTAGTTATTAGTCAACGATCTAATGAAGAGGTAATTTCAAAGTAATGGGTAGGTTCTTGGTCAGACTCCTAGTCCGTTCCCGCAGTATCGTTTATGCTTATATATAGGGTGTACCGCAGCTAACCCACCACACTCCAGATACTTTGGACTCGTACTGATTGTCTACCAATAGCCTAAATAGAATTACACACCACCCTCATGTACCTGTAAACCCATGATTGCGTTCCGGACCGTAATCATCGATTTACCTTACACTAGGGTGTTATGCTTTTCCATAACACTAACATAAATAATACCAGAAAAAAAAATGTGTGCAACCCATATGTAATAGTCACTGTAATGAAGTAATGTTCAATCATGACATGGTTAGAGGTCCTTCCCTTCCGGGTTTTCCCTTTAACCGTAATGTGAATAACATGTAGTATAAGACATGGTTAGAGGTTCTTCCCTTTCGGGTTTACCATTAACCAGTAACTCCTGTTCACATCGTTGGCTTTAAACACCCATATTGATAACCCTGAGGTTTACACCGTTCCCCTCGGATTAAAGAAATACTCTAACCCGAGTCGTACGTGGGCACTGGCTTAGATCTCATACGAGTTACCAACTAGTATGTTCATTGGCCATGATGAAGAACAAAAATAAAGTATGTATAACAGGGTTTTGCTCAAAACAGGAAAGAAAATGTGCATACCAAATATGCGTTCAAGTAAGTATATAAGTATAGTATAAAACTTCGACTGAAAGAATCGTATAACATAAATCGAATAAATCGCACAATTGCACAAATTGAAAGTAAACGAGTTGAATTAATGCAAATAGGCAATGTGAAAATAATCACAAATGACGTGTTTAGAAATAACTATGAATAAAAAAATGGTGCAAGAATAAAATAATGAGATTTACGGCAAGTGAGAGTGCACAGAATAGGTGTAATCTAGTAATTTTACATATATGTATTAAAAAATAAAAGACATTTACCAACATTCTGATAAGAGGATATGTCCATTGTTTAAACCAAAAGTTTTGCGACTGAAAGAGTACAGGTGTAAAAGGTAAATTTTCGCAGTTTACTCGACTTTGTGATATTGTTGAAAGAATAGTAGTAATGCATGAGACTAACTTTTTAGAAATCGAAGTGTGTTTTAGATTCAAAACAGGTTCACATGAAAAGATTTTGTAGGTACCCATTTTCATGTGTTTACAAAAAGTCGAGTTTGAAAAGTGTTATAAGGCATATTATTAGTTGCAAGTTTCTCCCGAAAACATATCTTGGGTACGTAATATGAAAACAAAAGGTTTACATTTGACCTTTAAAATATGCAATACAAGTTTGTAAAATGTAAAATGAAACCATTTCATGAAGTATGTGTAAATCTAATGTGTTTTAAAAGACAAAGATTTTAAATGACGTAGATGATAAAAGTCAATGCGACAATAGTGTAAAAATCACAAAGCATAAATGAAAATAGTGTAAGTTTTATTGCGACAATATAGCGGGTAAAAGTTTTAATAATGATGAAAAAAAATCCAAAAGCGAATGATCAATGAGTATATAAAACATCAAGAGATGGAACTTAAAATCCAATTGTTAAACAAAACTTAAGAGTCAATAATGGAAAACGGAAAAATGCACAAATAGCGATAGCTATTAATAGAGAAAACTCAAAAAGCATAATAACTTCATTATAGAAAATTATGATAAGAGTTTCAAACAACAAATGAAAAATATATAAAAAATGTGATACTGAAAATATTTCTAATGAAACTGGTGACTAGCCAAAGAAATGGGAATATTATTAGTGACTTGTGGGGAGCGTACTTGAACCTATGAGTGAACGGTCATCTTTCCCGATTGCACATACCCCGTCACTGGTAAATTTCAAAACCTTTAGCGAGACTTTAAAACGAGATGTAGAAACAGATCCTTGAGATGTGGATTTCACTCCTAACTCAAAGATGTATTTCAAATTGAAAACAATTGAGGAATGAAACCAATCACTAAGTTAAGGATATCACTCCCAGCTTAGTGGTTAAGTTTCTTTTCAAAGGAAATACTCTTTGAGGTGTGGATGTCACTCCTACCTCAAAGATATATTCCAAAGATAAATAACATATAGAGGAGTGAAACTAAACACCAAGGTATGGATGTCACTCCTAACTTGATGATATCGTTTCGTTTGTGAAATACGAGTGTCTTCTTCGCCAAGCAAAATATCGAAAGAATAACGAGAAATAATCATAACGAAAATATCTTGAAAGAAAATATAAGAATAAGAGAAATATACACGAGAGGACTCGCGACAGTAAGCTTAGTTATAGACTAGGCTAAAAGGCATTCTAATAACCTAATTCCCTATAACCATGGCTCTGATACCAATCTGTAACACCCCAACCGATGGCGGAAACATCGAGGTGTCACGTAGTGACGATTGTTCAATAGCTCATGGACTAAAAGTGTTAATATTAATACATTGATTAGATAGTTTATTACATTGAAATGAAATACAACGATTCTAAATGCCAACTAATTTGAAATACAATGAATCAAAATCTAAATATAAAATCCGAAAGCTTAAAGAATGCATCTCAAAATAACCTGAAACATGTACAAAATAATTTGGTCAATACAAAATTGTATTGGTGAGCATACCATGTTTGAATAAATATAGTAGGAAAAGTGTTTAGCAATTCATGTGCGGTACCATTTGCAATTATGTAATAAGCAATATCCGTTCAAAACCAAACCTAAGAATAATGACTAACACATGACTAACCAACTGAATAATGAATTAACAAGACAATGACCAAGATTCCCTCAACAGAGTCTCAAGGGGGTATACCATAGTACTATTCATTGAAATGATAGGCCGCCCAGCGGTTAATGATTTTGACAAGTCATAGACACACCAATTAACATAAAGCAAACACACATGAGAATTGCAATTAGTAAAAGAAATAGAAACTTGATAGTAAGTACATGAGTCACCCCATAATAGTAAAACAGTAAAAAGGGGAAAGATATACTCACAGTTTACGAAAATGATCAAAATCCACTTAAGCGGTCGTGAGCTAAGTAATGAGAATTCCGAAGAATTCAACCTATAATGTGTAAGAATACTAATAAGGAAGTGTCTAAAAAAGTCTACGGTAACTAGGGTCTAGGGCATTAGGGTTTGCTAAGTCGATTTGGGGAATTAGAGCTTTAATGATAAGTCGCGTTAATGTAAAAGTTGTATATTAAAGAAAATATACCAAAGTGTGTAAATGTGTTTTAGATAATATAATTATTACCAATTGAATATTTAGGTAAAAATATGTCTCGAATAATTAAAGCAAAATAATTTAGCAAATTACTTTAACTAATTATTGTCAATAAATACAATAATCATAACTATTTAAATAAATAATTATGACTTACACCATGATCCAAACTAATGATAATAAAGACTTTCGAACGTAAGGATATCTCTATTTTATAAGAAAAATATTTATAAAATAGACATTAGATAGTGTAAATAAATATATAATTAATTATGTCTAATTAAACATAAGTAAGACTAATAATTCAAGACATGATCCAAAAATGCTATTTTTAATATAAAATGGATACTTTCTGATGTAAAGTAATAAAAATAATTTTCCCATAATTTTTATAACCTTATTTATATTTAAAACTGATTTAATGATATTAAATCATGTTTAAATGATTAAAAATAGAGAAATTAATAAAAATAAATGGTTTCTGAACCAAATATTTTTATTTCAGTTCATAATCATTAGAAATAATTTATCAAAAATTTTGAGATTAAAATCATTAAAAATGAATTTTTTTATCAATTAAATATGATTAAAACAATTTAATTCAATAAAAATATAAAAATAAAACATTTTCCAGAAACTAAAAGTGGGATAATTTTCTATGAGGTGTCAAGAAGCTACTCCTAAATTTCATAATTTTTGGAGCAAAAATGAATTTATTATGAATATTTCAAATTCTATACATAATACATTTAAAAAAAAATAAGAAATGAAAATTGAAAAGAAACATATCAAAAGAAAAGGAAAACGTCCAGATCTGCATCTAAAGGGATTCGAACCTAGATCCTTTCCAAACCGAAACACACATCAAACCACTAGGCTATGTACAAACTTGTTGATTTATTTGAAACAAAAAGGATTTTAAACAATACAACTTACTCATCTTCTTCTTCCCCAAATTCTACAACTTAGAACCCTAACCCTAGGTTTTATAATTAATCAAATCTGATGCGATTAACCCTTGGAACTAAAGGGCTTTCGTATGCTAATGTATTAGAAACATAATGAAGGTATCAATTTGGACTTACAATGCGTTTTAAGGTTTGAGTTTTGATGTGCAGGTCCAAACACATATCCGCAAATTCAGATGCCTCGTGAACGTGTTTAAGCTATTTTTTTAGTGGGTTTAGGACGATTAGGGTGCAGGAAAAAGGTGAGGTGTTCAGTTTATGTAATGGTGATGAAACCCGAACGTTTTGATTTCTTGATTATGTCTCGACGGTTACAACTCTTAATTCCCATTGAAACTTGTTTATTGCTTGATATTATTGAGGGTAATACGTTACAATGCGTGGAGAAACGTATGAAGATCATTAAACCGCGCTAATTCCATGTTAAAGAACTGATTTGGGGCTGCCGGAGGTTGGCCGGAAATTGGCCGCCAGCGACATCTTGGCCGGAAAAACGTGAGCCACAGAGAAGCTATTTTTGTTTGATTTATAACTTTCACAACTTGACAATATTAGTCCCTCATGTTTACTTAGGTTAGTATATTGAATAACTAGGTTAGTTTTTCCTTTATAATACACTAACCAAGTTAATATTAATTAACCAAAATGATTTTAAAGTTTTATAAAACTTAAATCTTTTTATAAAATCTTTTACGAATACGTTTCACCTATGCATTTGATTAAAACTTATACTCGATCCATAATAAATGTAAATGATTAAATTTTAATTTGCTCTAAAATTAATTTGAAAACGACAAAACTTACAGGGACTATAATGGAAATATTTGAAGGGCTATTATTGTCAATTTGACGAAAGACGAGGGTGACGGATGTCACACCGCTTTAACTGGTTTTACGTTTGGGGGAGAAACATGCCATGTATTCGTATTTTTAAAATTATGTCATACTATGGTCGAATTTTGGTTACTATACGGTTTGTTGAAGTCCTGGGGGAAACCATGAATGTGCGGAGTAGCACAACGGGGGGAATGTGGATAGATCTATTGGGCGTGACCTGCACCACTCGACGGTTGGAGTCCCGGCGGGTGCATGTTGTCTCGAACTTATGTAGAACTTGTATTCATTATTTAGGCAGGCTTAAACTTTTGAACTTGTATTCGTGTCCAGTAATGGTTTTCCAATCATAGTAGTAGTAGAACTTACGTCTAGCTAGCGTACACATGACATAGTATTGACAGGATTGAACTTGGTACACTTTGGAACATTTTATAAGAACCTGTGAACTCACTAGCAATATATGTTGACATCTTTTTGGAATGTTTTCTCAAGTCGCTAAGGTAGCAGCAAATGGACTTGGCGCACGGGTCTTGCATGGCGTCTTGGGTTTTCTGGTTGCATGTTTTAAATAAAAATTTCAAACTATGTTATCATGTTTTGGGATTGTAAACACTTTAAAGCTTCGCTACTGGTTTCATGTTATTAAAAACTTAGTGTTTTGGTCTACTTATTTTACATTTAGTTGTCGTTTATTATGACCGTTGATTTGGATCCTGGTGTGTCACGTGCCTCGCGGTAAAACCCCGCAAGTGGAATTTGAGGGTGTGACACAAAACCTGTGCATACTAATGATTTTAATCCAACCAAACAGTTGTGTTTTGCCAAATACTAATTGTGTTTTACGGATAAATCAGTTTTTTTAATATGTATTATTTCGTTTTATCAAAATTTTCATTGTGTTTAAAGATCATGTTAACCACCCATCTGAACCCATTGCGTTTTATACTAATGTTAAACTCATGTAGAACACATTATCACAAACACGATATATGAAACTCTAGATTTTAATGTAAACAAATCCATTAAAAAACACAATAAACAAATAACAAACAATGGAATACAATCCATAAAATAAATCTTCACAATGTCATGATATACATAAAACACTAAACACATCGACTACGCCATCTTCATCATAAAACATACTAACAGTTGTAGGTTTTGACGTAGCACTAATGTAACACCCCAACCGATGGCGGAAACATCGAGGTGTCATGTAGTGACGATTGCTCAATAGCTCATGGTACTAAAGTGTAAATTTGAATACATTGAATTGAATAGTTTATTACATTGAAAGAAATACAACAATTGAAACTAGCAATCTAAACTAAAGTATAGTAACTCTCAATCTAAGCCTAAGTTCCAAAAGCTTAGAAGTGATCTCATAAGAACCTGAAACATGTACAAAAATAATTTGGTCAATACAAAATGTATTGGTGAGCATACCCTGTTGAATACATATAGTAGAAAAGTGTTTCACAATTTATGTGCTATGATATTTGTAATATGTAAAAGGGTAAAAATCAAGCCTCACATCGTTCAATAATCGTTCACACGTCGTTCAAGAAAAACCATAACAATGACCAAGGACTTAACTCGTTCACGTAAGTCAACCAAGGGATATAACTCGTAGTACTACTCATTGTTAGGTGTGGCCCAAAGGTTAATGACTTTGACAAATCGTTTATACAATTCACACAAAACATATCAATGAGCACATTGCTTCATAAATAATACACATAAGTTTAGTAATAATTGTACATGAGTCACCCCAAAAGAGTAAATAGTAAAAAGGAGAAAGATATACTCACGTAGTTAGTAGTAGTATAATGTATTTCTTGAAGGGAGTGAAACTGAACAGATCGAACTTTCTCTAGTCCTAAAATATAAAGGACCCAAATAAGGTTTGTGCACTCATCCTAGAGTAAATGTAGGAATTATGTAACTTGTCACCCAACTAGTTTGTGTAAGAGATCCTTATTCGATGTTTATATATTTAGTAGTAATGTGGTGAATGGTTTAGATAATTTTTGTAATGTGTGAAATATATAATAATACATAAAAATTTATAGAAAATTAGGATAATCGAGTTAGAGTTGAAAATTAACAAAGAAATTAAAAACTATAAAAATCAATTATAGTATATAGTATATGTAGTAAGAGTTTGATAAAGTTGAACCGTTAGGTTGAAAGTCTTAAAAGTGTATATATATATATATATATATATATATATATATATATATATATATATATATATATATAGGGTAGGGCTATTGTGAAAACCCTTTGTTATATATAGTAAACCTTGGAAACCTAATCCTAACCATCCATTACCCTAGATCAATAGTTGAGATTAAAACTGTGTACTTTGGGTGAGATATAATAGTATTATATTCTTTGAAGTTAGATGGAAGGATAAAATAGGAAAGTAAAACACTTTCTTTTCCCCCTTTCTTGTCTGATTCATAATCCCAACACCATCATCCCTCTCTCCTCTCTATCTTCTCCAACTCCATTCAACCCACTCTTCATCTTCTCCATGAGCAAACCTTGACCCAATCTATCACAATAACAATAAAACCAGTCACCGTCGTTTGTTCTCTAAATGATACATCACCATCATCACGTGTACAGATCTGAGCTAGAGAGAGAGAAACCGAGAAGATGAGAAAGAAAGAGAGGTGTGAGAGAGTGAGAGGCGGCAGTTGTCCTTCAAGACAACAACGTCCAGGAGGCGGCGGTTGTTCAAGAGTCTGACGTCCACGGTTAGGGTTCCATATTTTTTACGATAACGAAACGTTCCAGTTCGTTGGTGTATTGGTTCGAAAACGACGAGGCATGCGGTTGTCCTTCAAGACGATAACGTCAGGTAGTCGGCGGCGGCGATGATTTAAGAGGTAATCGGTTGCATTTATCTATTCGGGTAGTTAATAGGGTTTTTTTACAAGGAGGGGTTGTGTTATTATTATTATTGTTGTTGTTGTTGTTGTTGTTGTTGGAATTATTGTTTTTTTTTTTTGTTATATTTATTTGTTTTTGGGGTGGTTACAGGCCCCTTCATTGTTGTGTCTACTGTTTATATGTTTTGGGGGTGAACGTGAATATCGTACGTATAGTGTTAAAAAAACGTTTTAGGAAGTGAAGTTTAAATGCTTTCTATTGTGTGTTGTGCATCAGGAAGGCGCAAAGGTCAGTGGATCGTGTTACAGTTGGGTCTACGGCTGAAAACCCTAGTATTATAGTCATAAACGATAGCAGTAACAAGATTGGGAAGGTGAATGAAGATCCCATTGTTATTACCGAGGGGGAATCTGCAGCTGGTGGATATGGTCAGACAAAAAGTGCGGGGGAGGGTCTTCATTAACAGCTGCAGAAAAAAATTGTTAACATGTGTTACTGACTAAACAATCTATCACTGTTACTAAGATGATCAGCTGTTGTCTGCTTTAACGCATGTTAATTCGAAAAATATAAAGGTGTTGACTGTTACTAAAATCATCAGATAGTTGGTGCTAAAAACAAAACACCAAAGTTTGATATATTAAAAGTGTTAACATGTGTTAACATATCTTACCAGCCTTATTGAAAAAAAAAAAGAGAAAAACCTTAGTAGAGATATTAAACCTGTTAACATGTGTTAATTAACATATGTTACCAGCCTTTTCAAAACCTTAGTAAACCGCCTAGA